>JAQBSW010013694.1:2500-13317 GCA_029291075.1 Eudiplozoon nipponicum | reverse complement strand
ATATATATATAGTATAATATTCAATGCAATTGACGTTAAAAACTAAATATACCTATAAATCTAAAAACACTTTTTAGATAAATAATATATATTTTGGCAATCTAGTTATTGTTCTATTAAACAATCAGTGGCTTATATATACTCAGTCTAATTGCCTCGATTATAAATTTTTTACAATTTCTGTATTTAATTCAATATTTGGACATATTTGTATATTGCTGCTAACATCGCTTATTCTATCATTGAACTAGATTTTGCAAAATAGGTAATTGAATGAGCAAAGAACCTGAAAGGCGTATAGCTATTCGAACTTCTCTGTCCATCATCTTAACACGACGGCAAATAAATCAATGAGAATCAGACCACGTAAGAAAAGGTTTCGAAAATATGAAATGCGATTCTCACACCGAGTAGCAGTCTCGCATATGTCATATTTTGAGGTTTGATCCTGTCTACACAGTTTTCCGTCGTTCCCCGAAGATGAACACGAAAGTTTGAAGCGCGTCAGTACTTGCATCTGGCGAGGGTTTCGCGATTCCGAAGCATGCGTGGCCAGGTTCGCGCCTTTTCCCAATAAGGATGAAACCGATATACTGGATGAATTGCCTTTTCTACACCTTAAAGTTCTTAGTTTCTATGAATGTGCATAAGGAATAAGGTGTTTATATCAAGATCGCAACCTTGATTATAGTAAGGAAGAAATTGTTTGGCTACGTTGCATGACTGGTTAATTAACATGGAGTTGATGTGTATCTAAATTGTATTCACTTGATTTCAATAATTATTTACAGCGAACAGACTATTGTTTTAGGGTACCTTTTATATATGCGTGACAAAAGCTTCGCATATATAACCTTTTCGATTAATGCAAGCAAAACCTACGAGAGTCTAGAAGCGCCATTATAAGTTTCTAAATCTTACACATGCACAGTGTTGTCCTTGATAATCTGTCTGATGCGACAATGCATCAATTTGTGCGGCTGATGAGCAATTTGCTACGTTTTGAAATTCATTAAATAAAATTATATTTATGGTTCTCTTAATTAGTAAAACATGAAGAAAATAATTATTAATGAGCTAATAAACTCATTCTTTTTCTAATTTTTGAACATTTATGTGTGTGGCAAAATCCGAGCACCATTTATGTACGTGATTGCATGGGAACCTTAAATATATCACACTGAGGAAAGTAATGTTTTAGGGAAGTCGATAGGAGGTGCCATCCACATCTCAGGTATTCTTTCCGACCTACCATTACCGAATATGTAACAGTAAAAACAAGTTTTGAGCAGAAAACTGCCCATGCAAATGTAGCCCAAAGTGTTCCCAAACGAAATCAGGAGGGTATGCAAGCCACTTGCATTGTACTACACATGTAATATTCCAGGGAAGACAATTCTTCTATGTGACACTAAACTGGAATCGATTGGCGGCTTTTGCACGCCAAAGTAAACGTAACCTATTAGTGGCATATTTTGTGTGTGTATCCGATGAAATAAATTGAATTTTCCTTTATACGACTTTTCGCAACAATGGGGTTTCCCATTCCAGAATTTTAAAAAGATCACTTCTCTTGTAATTTGCTTAAGCTCAGCCAAGCCAACTCTGTAAACATTTTAAGGCAACTCTTTCTTACATTTTAAGTCTTCTTTTAGTATAGATCGACCGCACCATAGTTTTTTCCTTTTGTGTACTCTGCTATGTCCCAAATTAGTAACATTTGTAAAATAAGTCAACAGTTTTTGCGTTTATATCTGATCTATTACCTCATCATTTTACATTTTTTAAAAGCAATTAAAGGTTACATAAATTCCATCAACCCTTGAGTATTTATTTTAAATAAATTTGCTTTGATAATGGATTTGGATATGTGTATTTTGACGACAAATTTCTACGTAGAAGTAAATGCCTCAAATGTCCAGATAAACTCCAAAAGTCATTTGTTTCCCTTTTCAATTGTTATTAAAACTTTTGAGCGAACCAAGACATTAATAATTTTCTAATAGAAGAGACTACTATCTTTTATAATTAAAAGTTGATATTTTAAAATGCGTTTGAAAGTCTAAATGAGATTCATTCTAAAAGATCCATTGTTCCCACCTGGTATCGGCATTTCGGAAACGAGTATCAGTCTTATTTAATGCGAAATTAGCTTTTTTCAAGGAAATCACTTGCTATGAATATTTCTTCTACCTGTTTTGCCTAAAATGGTACAGGAAAACCATTTTCAAGTTAATATTTTAAAGTGCGTTTAAAAGTCTAAATGAGGTCCATTCTAGACGATCTTAGGCTAATTGGTTACGGCGGCATTTCGGAAAAGAGTAGCAGACCTATTTCATGCAAAACTAGCTTCTTCAAGGAAATAATTTGCTCTGAACAGATCTCATACCTTTTTTTCCAAAAATGTTGCTAAAACGTCAGTTTTACGTGATTCAGTTAAAAAAGCTTGGCGCCGAGTGTAATCTTTGTATAAAATAGCGAAATGCCAAGGTTACTCACAGCCCAATGCATAAAAGGCCAAATTTACAAAATGAAGTTAAATAAAACACTGGCTCACACCGAATTGCTATATCCTTCACAGAGTTAAGCATTTACGTTAAATTATTATTTTTAAGCATATACAGTAGCATGTATGGCAAACAAAATGCTAGAACTGGCTCAATTTTAGGCATAAATTTAACACAATTACTATATCACTTTTCTATTAAGATATCGCCGAGCTGTCAGCTTAGACTTGCAAAGATTTTTGAAGCCACAATCATGAAATTCTTTTGAACAGGTTTAACATGTAAAGGGCAGATTCATTGTTGTCGATCTGCTGGCATCCATTGGAAACCAGACCACATTTTTATAGCACCACCAAATTAAGAAAGGACACAAGTTTGCCATAACATACAAAATTGAAGCTGAAATTAACGATATTCTGTGAAATAACAATTTAAAACTTGGTTGGCACAAAATAAAATGATAGATTGAATATTACTTTTACGTTAAATTCGTCAATATTATGCATGACAAGGAAACTAATATCGTTTAGTTTTAATCAAGGTTCCGATCTTGATATAAACACCCGACCCATTAATTACTTACATATGTCAGTATAAACTAAGAATTGTGTAGTGTGGAAAAGGCAATTCATTCAGTAGACCGGTTTCGTCCTTATTGGGAACTCATCACATACTGGCCAGAATTTGCCGCGGACAGGGCTGATACTCTAAGCGAAGCAGACGTGTCCAGGTTCGAGCCCTGTCCGCGGAAACCGATCTACTGGATAAATTGCCTTTTCTACACTATACAATACTCATTTTATACTGAATAATGTATGAAGATAATGGGTCAGGTGTTTATATCCTGAACGCAACCTTTATTAAGGCAAGTAATGTGTTTCCTGTGTTTCATGACTGATTAGTTAAAATGAAATTGGTGTGTATCTCAATTCGATACATTTGATTTAAATAACTAATTTCAGTACACAAATTAGATATATATATATATATATATATATATATATATATACGTGTATGTATATATATATAAAGCCCGTGATGGGTATCAAGATTATCGCTAATGTATCAGTACCTGATGATTACTCAGTTGGTACACGATATCAAAAACGATCGATTAAAGACTAGCAATGATGTTACATTCGTCTTAGTTAGCATATGTAACTAAATTGTGTTTTTGCACCCTATCACATTGCTCAGAATTTTGATCGATCACTTCGTGAATTTTGTTAAATTATGTAATCCACCACACTTTTGCATGCACTTTTGCTCTATAAAAAGATAAAAGTTCGAGCATTCACTTGAAATCTATCAGTACATCAATAATTTTTTGGTACATTATGAAAGTACTCTTGTTAAGAGTCCATTTGTGCAATGCAGAAACAGTCCATAGCAACAAACGAGTCGCAATATATATATATATATATATATCCATATATATATATATATATATATATATCCTATATATATATATATATATATATATATATATATATATATATACATATATAAATCCTAATATCGCCATGTTTGTTTTTACTTTCTCAATGAATAAAATATAAAGGAAACATGGAGGTTGGTCATTCTCTTACTGAATTATAACTAACTAAATTAAGTTTATGAAAAGGAACTCAAGAAATTTTAATGATTATTCTCCAGAGTTTATGGTTCGGAAGAAGAAAATCCGGATATTATTGCTGTAATACAGCTCTTTAATAAATTCTCGTATTTTCCACAATCTAATTTTTCAACTGCGATATTTTAATTCGAAACGCAATTTCTGACGGAATAGTGTAGATAGCACTCGTAGATCGGTAAAATCTTGATTCCTTTACATTTTCAGGTGATCAGCTTTTCTGTTGCATTGACTGATGCCGTTCTCTCTGCTCTCGTCTCGCTGAAGTCATCCACAAGTTTTCTGTCCAAAGATTCTACTAAACCAAGTTTTGCCGAAGTTTTTACAATGTTTCGGAACATCGTCTCTTACTTTATCCTCATTATTGTCATCATAATCACAGAAGAAAACAATTTTGTGGCAAAATTTGTATCCTTATTCAAGATAGATCGTTTTATCTTTATTTTATTTACTAAAGTAAGTTTCTTGTCTGCCCAAATATCCGGCTTTGATAACTACTAACGTGTACTCACATGCATACATGAAAAAACTCTCCCACCTCACCCCAACACGCCCAAAGATATCCTATAAATACATATGTGAAAATTCGGAACAAATCCGTTCAGTAGCACTTTTTGGACGGCACACTTTTGCAAAAGACAAGCTGTGCATCTGAAAATGTAGAAGAATTAAGAGTTTAAAGACCTACGAATGCTATCAAATGTCCCGCAACAGGCTACTACGGGAACACCTTGATAGATGACAGCGTTGAGCAGAGAAGAATATCATTTAAATTATGGTTCGGACATTGAAAATAAGTTGAAATTAGCGCTTAATAAAACCAGAGTTTTAGGTTTCGTCCAACTAGGTGGAGCCAGAGTTCATACTAGTTAAATCCTCAGAGAGTGGTTAACATAAAAAGCACAAATGAATATCATCACCAAATAAAATTTTTTAAAAAAATTTATAAATTGGGGCTTCACGACGGCAAGAATATGAGAAAAGGAATCATTGTATTGTATCATTCATTTTAATAATATCAGTGATTATGGTAATAATAAAACATGAAATAATAACATTGAAAAAAGAGTAGACAGAAGATGAAGAAGAATGAAAAATTGAAGTAATTAATGGTTTAGAAAGCACCGGATCTAGCCTAGTTCAAGACATCTACCTTGACAGCAGGTGGTAACGAGGCCCCTTTTGGCATGTAAATTAAGAAAAACCTATACCAAGTCGAATTCAGTGGAAGGGGATTAAGCAGTCCGCATTTCTTTTGGTGTTTATACCATCACTTAATAAACAAATAAAAATCTCCATTGAACTTTGCCAACTGAACGCAATAAACTTATGAAAAAAACTTACTAGAAATCGGTAATTGGTTGTGCATTCGACAAGATTCGGTGCCACATCGTATAGGGTTTTTAACAAAGCGCTACCATAAGTTCGTCGACATCATGGTGGTAAGCGAACTGGCCCCATGCTGCTCAATCCGATGTAGGCATACACACACAAACAACCAAAAGTTATTAAATTGCTATGTTCAAGATTAAATCATTAAATATTTATGATTCTATACAGATAAAAAAGGCAAAATTGAATGTCAACAAAATATTGTTTTACTATTCCATTTAATACTTGGCGCTACATCGTGATCGAATATTTGAAGATTCTTTTGCAATTTTGCAGTGACAATCCGGTTTAGCTTTGTGATGAAAATCTGACGAGCGTAAACGAAAGCTATCGATTTTCCGCTATTGAAAACGCAAAATTGTCTGTTTTTTTCGACAACAAAAACATTCCTTCGGCCTGTGAATATGGTAGAAGTGGCTAATTGACTCAACGGGGCCTTCACAGCAGTTAAAACTGAGCACAACTGAGGGTGGGAACTGGGCTTTCCAAGACACGTGCTGCCATGTCTTATAAGTATACATTTCCTATTAAATAGCTCTTAGGTGTGAAGATCTAGCGTAGTTGCAACGGTGAATTCGGAATAGCGCACCTGCAAAGAATTGAGCTTAAAGGAAGGAATTGCTAAACTCGACAGGTTAATATACCTGGAATACGATTTAAAACTGCGCTTCAAGATAAAATATAATTATAACAAAACCGCATCTTGTTCTTCTAGAAATGGTGAAGAAATGAACGATACACGGAGCCTGCAAAGCAAGTTTCATTGGTATAAACTCTTTCTACATGCTAACTGTGGTATATTTCACTGGTCTTTTATTGAATAACTTAATTCTATACCTTTAAAGACTACTCAGTATACCATGTAAAGATCGTTACATTTTTTAAAGCTGTTGGTTGAGAACCAGTCCCTTTGATGCCAAATAGGCAAAACATTGTTGGGCCTTTGCTTGCGCTGTGAATGTTAGCATTTGAATGTGCTTATGTGTGTGTGTAGCCCCATTATATTTATATTTATATTTCATAGTACCGTTTCAATGTGCCAAAGGTAAAAGAAATTTTATCAGATACACGAACCGTTTCTTTCTCATTTTCTTCTCAAGTATCTACAAATTGAAATTTCTTTATGTATAAATAGAAAAGCAAAACAAGATAGAAAAATTTAAACATGGGGAGAGAGAGAGTGTGTGAAATGCGGAAACAACCAATCAATTGCGCACGTCACCTCCGGTTCGAGCTCAATGCCTGAGCATGCTTTGTTTTCCTGCTGTCAAAAATCCGGCTTCAATTTATTTATTTAAAAGGCTTCGTGTGTGGCTAGCTACCATTTGTTATTTTATTTAGTAATTATTTTAAATACTACGTCTGGAGAACATACGTGTGAGTTCATAATTTTCAAGGTAAAAAAAAGTGGCTTAAGTATACATAATTGTTTATTTATTGGGACAAGATAAATACGTGTTTATGGAAGTCTGTTTCAGTTCAAACAAGCTCCATTCAAATTGTATACGCTTTGTTCTTTCACTTCAGGCTATGCGATCGGAAACTGCAGCGTCGGAGATCGCCGACAGAGCGATTGACGGACATCGTTCCGATAATCACGACAGCTCTGTTTGCGCTTTCCAGCTGGTGAAGCAGTACAAAGGGAAAAAGGAGCCCAGTGTCTGCGGTCTGAGTTTTACAGTGAAACCGGGTGAGTGCTTCGGTCTCTTGGGTGTTAATGGTGCCGGTAAAACGACCACATTTCAGATGCTGACTGGTCAGTTGAGACCGAGTGCAGGTTTTGCATTGGTTGGGGGACGAAATGTGCACGCTGACAGTCGGGGTGCGGCCTACGCCTCACTTGGCTATTGTCCACAGTTCGACGCATTGCATGAAAATCTAACCGTCAGGTATGCCTTAATTATTTGTTGCTAAGCCTTGCTTGATATGCTTACGATAGAATCGGGCTGTCGTTCGCTTCTAGTTAATGGTGAACGCATAATCGAGTGCCTTCGTCTATTCGTAACAATTACTGTTTTCAAGTTTGCGATCTTGATATAAACACCTGACCCAGTAGACCGGTTTCCTCGTTATTTGAAACTCATCACGTACTGGCCAGAATTTGCCGCGGGCAGGGCTCGTACTTTGGCACGTCCCCTATATAGGCTCTAGCTAGCGGAAAGGCTAACCAGGATACATTAGTAAGTAAATGACTGAAAATTGTGTGTTGTGTGCGGCAGGGTGGCTTAATGTTAAGAGCACTAGATTCCGAAGCCGAAGTGGCCATGTTCGAGCCCTGTCCGCGGCAAATTCTGGCCACTACGTGATGAGTTCCCAATAAGGACGAAACCAGCCTACTGGATGAACTGCCCTTTATACACTAAATAATTATTAGTTAAAAATGACATATGAAAGTATTTAATGGGTCAGGTGTTTATATCAAGATCGTAAACTTGATTATAGTAATTATTATCATCGCCCACGCAACCAATGTTCGTGTAATTATATAAATATTTGTAACAAATTTGATCTAATAGAAAAATGTACTTTCCATTAGATATTTTAAGTTAATTTCTGCCATTCATAGAAGCGGCTTTAGTCAGATTCACCTATTTCTGCTGATTGTTAAATGAAATAATTGACTATCTGATGCATTAATTCAAATAAATTCTGATTTTTCTATTACCTGACACTGAAACATGCCGTGGTTAATCGTAACTAATTTTCGCAATCTGCAAAAAAGAAATAGCACGTTTCTTAATACAATGTTGGGCTCGTTGACGTGATTTTATCCAAAATATATTTCAACGCATTATTTAGATACGTAAACCTGACCGCAGGTTCGCAATTCTTCTGTATGGCGTGCCTAGGTTAATGTCAGCTCATACCAAATATGGAGGACTTATCAAACTGTAAATATTCAAAATATATTTCGTATTGAAGCATAGATTCATTTCATACAAACTTACTTACTTATACTTATCAATGATTAGAGCACTAGATACCGAGGCAGACTTGCCCAGGTTCGAGTCCTGTCCGCGGCATAGTCTGGCCAGTACGTGATGAGTTCCCTGTACGAACGGCACCCGGTCTTCGGGATGAATTACCTTTTCTACAATATGAAATGCTTAGTTTATACTGACAAATGTATGCACAGAATAGTCGAGGTGTCTGTATCAAGATTGCAGCCTGCATTAAAATTATTTGTTATCACCGCCCAGGCAACCAATGTTCATTTAATTAGAATAATCATTTGTTAAGAACAAAGCATAGCCAAATTATATGTTAATTTATGGGGTAAATTTAGAAAATCAGCATGGCGTAATTTTTATTTAAATAATCTTTAAATGATGAATCTCTCTGCGCAGTGCTGTCCTTCTTGTTGTGGATTTGACAGCATTTTTCTTGTGCGGGACAATTGATAACACTCTTGGGTCGGTAAAATCTTTAATTTTGATCAATTTTTAAGGTGCTCTGATTTTTTGCCTCGATTGATGTGTTCTCACTTGTCCCCTCTTTTTTAAGCCTTCCATCAGCTGATTGTCTGAAAATGACGTTGGAGAAAGATTTTCCATTCGCAACAAACAGTAGTTAATTGTAAGATTTTCCATTGTTCTTTTCCAAAACTTTTGAGACTTCATTTCCAGTCTCATCTTCAGGGTTGACACAATACGCACAGGAGTAAAACACAACTTGTGGCAAGTGGCGTAATTTTGGCCTTTTTTATTCAAATTATAAATCAATAAATAGAATTTTAAAAAATACGCATATAGTGTTCACAGCATACAATTTCATTATTATCCTCCGTTGATATACAAATTTCGTTTGTCAATTTAATTGAGGATTACTGCAGTTAAAATCCGGTAAAGTCCGCGTCTCTATTGATTTTTATCTTTAAAGTACACACAAATCTGCACAGCTTGGAGTACAATGCTTATGAAATTGTTTTCATCTATTACGCGAAATTTGTAATCTTTTCTTTGTCTAAAAGGAATTCGGCATTAGTTCTTTGATGGTCATCCCGAAATACAAATTTATTTTAGAAAATTTATCTCCTACATTTATGTTTAGCAGGCTTTCTATTAAAAGGAGGCATTACTTTTGTATTTTTAGCAGCGACGCGAACATTACTTTTTAAATAATTCATGCAGATAAGTTGCATAATGTCCCATTTAGTACGAATTTTTTTCATCGGTTTTAAAAAAAATGCATGTTTATATTTATTGAATGACGTTGGATAACAAAGTTTTTTAAGCACAACTATATTTCCGAGAGAAACTTGAACTGAATAGATTCGCTTTATTCTGTTAAATTAATTGAGTATTGCGTATTAGGTATTGAATATTAATTTTCCATAACAAAGAATATATAACTGTTATGTTTTTAATTTAGAAGTATGAAAATCCTTAACTGATATCAGAACAAAGATAGGTATATATATATATATATATATATATATATATATATATATATATATATATATATATATATATATATATCTCATACTCTAGGTGGAATAAATTTTGTACATTAATGGTTGAAATTTCAAACTTTAGTGACATTTTAACTTATAAGATGGTATCGCCCAATTGCCCCACATTCCTCACCAGAATATATAGTAGGTAAAGGGTGTAATTCCGGCTGCTACTGATGAAGCAACTGTAAGCGCGACACGAATGTGCACATGAGATTATGTTTTGCGTTTATGCTGACCTTAATTCATCCTTCTGGTCCTATTTGGAATTATTTGTTTCCAGGTGCGCAAAACCCAATTCAGAATTGCATGCATATCAGTTCTCCGCAGCCAACAGTAACCAACAGTTATACTTTTTAATTGAATGATGTCATTATTATATCCAAAAGTGATAATTGATACCGACCAAGGATAGAGATTATTGATTATCTGGGCTAAGTTGTGTGCAGAAGTAGATGTAATTCTTAGTTTTGGTGAAATTTAGCGCGCATTGAAATCCATTGTTTCGGTGCCGTGTCACAACTTGGCCATCATATAAATGGTATCATATTGACTCACCAACCATATTGTTGGTACCATGTAAAGGCTTGGTGTACTTACATTAAATATAGTGTCTTAGCTCTGAAGTCGCATTGTCAAAGACTATATGAAGTTAGATCCACCGCTGGTGGTATACACATTCGTATAGGAGATTGTACCGTCCAATTGTCCCACACTGCTTATCAAAATATATAGTTGATAAAGGAGCGTTATATCTGCTACTAGCTATCGGTCACAAATAAGCCCGAAAAACACATGCTTTTGAGATTATACCGTTCGTTCTTGCTGACTT
>JAQBSW010013693.1:0-13317 GCA_029291075.1 Eudiplozoon nipponicum | reverse complement strand
TCATTGTCAATCAGTCTTATTTAAGTTATCCACGATTTATATATCGTGGATGGTCGATTTACACTCTCGGTTCCGCAATGCTCGTATTGATCTTCATATTTTATTACGCATCCAATTCCGATTAAAACTGTCATCACTCAGAATGTTTCAATCCAATTCGTAAAAACCCCTGGAAATGAAATTTGATCTGACTTTTACTGAATTAAATTTTGGTACTTCATTTCCAGTACCATCTTTAAAAATATAATAACACACTTTGTACTGATTACAAGATGAGTTTAAAACAAATGTGTTAATCTCTTTATATACAGAACTACATATATTAAATTTTAGACTGACTAACGGTTATGATAGATTAATGGCCCTCAATAACTAAATGTCTACATGTACCTGGGCATGGAGTATTCCATCCACGAAATAATACCTTGAATATTTTAAATTTGATGATTGCACAGCGCAATCAAGAACAACAACGTGTCTGATTTTCTGATTTACATCGATATATATATATATATATATATATATATATAGTGGTACCTCGAGATTCGAGTTTAATTCATTCCAGAACCAACCTCGTAAGTCAATCGGCTCGTATCTAAAACAAATTTTTCCCATTTAAGATAGCAAAATTTGATTTAATCCGTTCAGGACCTATGAAAAATCCCCAACCCATTGTAAATTATGAATAAAGATATGTTTTTAAATAACATACAACCATTTATAATAAACAAATACATAACAAAATTTGAAATAAAGATATAGAAGATTTATTTAACACACTAGTCTTACTTTGGAGACAGACGAGTGCCGCCAACGAAGGTGAACGGCAACGAGGAGGGAGGAATATTTGTCCTTAATTGGGAAAGAATTGCGGCTTCTTTTGCTGGTGTAACACTCTTGATGGCATCCTTCTGCTTCAATCTCGTACAAATTATCGATGTACTACGGTCATAGGACTTTGCGAGTTCAATCACTCGTACGCCACGCTCATGTGTTTCTTTATTTCTCGCTTAAGTTCTATCGACATCATCCTCTTCTTCCTGTCACCATTGTCCTTAGCATTAATTTCCTTCGGCCCCATGATAACACACAGAAAAGTTCAGTAATCATGCAAAAACCAAGCCAAACAAAGATACACTTCGGTTCAAGCGGGTTACACGTGCGAGTGAGCGAGAGATTCCCCCGGATGATGGTCGACCCTACGCGCCAACTAGCGGGACGCTTCCGAAAAACGGCTCGTATCTCGAATGTGGGCTCGCATCTTGAACGAAAATATGGCCCGAGCTCCGGCTCGTATCTCAAAAATCTCGTATATTAGGCTGCTTTTATCTCTATATATATAAATATATATATATATATATATATAGTATCAGTCTAAGCTAGATATTTCATCATGGTATTCATCCAGTACATCAATTTCATCCTTATTGTGAACTCTTCAGGTACTGTACAGAAATCGCCGTGGACGTGTGCAATGCGCAATTCGTGCTGCATACATTTCACAATGTTAATTTGTATACTGAGTCATGTGTTTGTTTAGCCATTCATTCAGGTGGAGCCTTTTGGCATCTCTACGACCTAAAATTCCAATTTGTAATCCCAAATCGGTCATAAGATAAATCATGTCGTGATATTAAATTGAGGCTTTATGGAAGGATTTCATGATGTAGAAATATTGTCAGTAGAAGCTCATTATTGATTGAAGCAGCACATAAAGTTCATCAAGTAGACCGGTTACGTCGTTATGGGTAACTTGACAAGTATTTGCCGGCTTGTATATTGCTATACATTACGCGCAATTATCAACTTTAAATAAACTTATATTTTGGTAAGCGTTGCCTTAGATGAAGCCTATGCGGCATTGTTAATGTTCTATCGAGCAGGCCACATTCTGTCATAATAGAAAAGACACCGTGCTGGCTAAAAGATTTCAATTCAGTCTTGTTTCCCTAGTTGTCTGTTCTATTATGAAAGATAAAGAGCGGAAAATTAGAAAATAATATCGAAGCGGTGCACAATAGCGTAATACACAAACATGAGTTGATACTGAATTGGAAACTGCGACAACGTGCAGTAGTTTTTGCGCAGTTGTATGACCTTCAGATTCAGAACTAAATGTGTCTCGTTCGTGCCACGGTTTTTATATATTGTAAATAAAGCAATTCATCCAGTACACCGGTTTCGTCCTTATTGGGAACTCATCACTTAATGTTTTTAATACAAAACTTAGTTTAAACTGACAAATCTGTAGGCATAATGGGTCAGGTGTTTATATCAAGATCGCAAATTTGATGAAAATTATTTTTTATCACCGTCTGCGCAACCAATGTTCGCTTAACATACATATAATCAAAATCTTTCAATATAACCAATATATATAATCTTTATAATGTTCAAGGCCTTTAAGTATTTCACAGTGTATTATTTATTAGAAATAGACAACACATTTTATATAAAAATGGATAGTGACTGATTTATTTACGGAACACTCAGGAAGACTGTGCAAACTTTCATTTATGTACATCTTGTGTTTTTATTTGGTTAATTCTGAGACAACTAATCAGATTTTCCGTTTTACATTTATTTATTATTGGTGGTTATTTTTTAATGCTTTTTGACTGCATATTCGTTGACCTGCATTCGTGTAGGGATAGTTCACAATGTATGACAGAGCAGTGTTTGAGATCCGGTTATTTTGGTTATAGTGGTTTGAGTTTGGACCAAATGCTTGCTTTGCGGTCCATTACATATACGAATGTTCCCTCCTTCCGTATATAACCTTTTGTTTCACCTTGTTCTTCCCTTCGTTTCGTTACTTGGTAACAATTCACGGTGTGCGTTTTACAGTGCTGATAACACATTTTTGTGCAATGTCTGTCACTGTAACGCTAGAATTGATGGCGTTCATCTAATTGTTGTTTTTTCCAATCGAATCAATATTGACGCAAGAGTTACGAGTGTTTTGGCCTGACTGGATGCTAGAAAATTGATGTTGCTTTGTGTGATCCGGGGCCAGTCCGATTGAAATATCATGTTGGTGAAACATTTTAATGTTTAGGTCGGGTGCTTGTTGAAAGAGGCCGATCCAGACATCAAATTTTATTTCAAGGTAGAGAAAGGCAACACTTTACCCTGTAGTGTTCTTTCTTTAACCAAGTATTTCAGCCGCCTTTATCGGCAGTCTTCTTCCGCCGATCCAGTTTTACCACTCAAATTAATGAAGCAAGCGCGTTATTTCCTCTGACCACATTTTTTATACTTCAGACTGATCGTTCACTAGATAATCGTATGTCACATGTGTGTGTGTTTGTGCATTTCCGCAACTATTATGTTCATCGAACTAAGTGAGACTAGAGTGGCTGAATATAAATTTACCATATTTGTTTAATACACTCCATGTACATGACGTAACTGAAATTTCCCTTACATTTTCTGGTGGGGCAACACCAACAATTCAGAAACACTCGTCATTAACACATCCCATTATGGGTGACAAAATTAGAATTCCGAATGGCCAATGCACGTGCGAAATTTCAATTCAACCCACTCAGGTTGTACTCAGGATAGACTTGTTAATAGCAGTTATTGTCATAACCCTAAATAGGCGTACGCTACACTTTTGCATGTTTATGTGTATACATAACTAAAAAGATTCAGTAAAATATAATTAATACACATGTACGTACATCTAAATAAAACTGCAGTCAATAGACATTAAATTACACCTTGCAGGGGTCAGAATAATCATTTGAAATTCTGTTTCATTAGAATGATCTCAATAGGTAGGGTGGGGGTGAAAGACACCAAAATAAGTGTTCAAATCACTAACAGTTTTAAAATAAAAAATATTAGTTAGAGGTGAAATGTAGGAAGACTATTTTCTTAATAATTGAATGGCCATTACTTGGATAATAAGCCCACTAATGAGTCAATCTTAATCCGACGTTCTTAATCATTTTCTGGAGGTAGCTTCAGTTTTCAATTCATGCAATGGTCTTTTTCTGTCATTAGTAAATGCGGTATTCCAAATCGAACCTATCGATTTTTCAACAACTGTTTCATACATAATATTATCTCTAGATCTAATTTCGACAGATTCTCTAATCAATCTCGTCCATCCCAATTCATAATGTGTCCAGTCTCCACTACATGAAGAGCCAAATCTGAATTAACAATATGTTCATACTAGCATGCAGTTTTATCTTCACCTCTTCTTATTTTGATTAGGCGCATGGTCATATATATATTATGAAATATTTGTCTTCATATTTATATAATTTATTAAATACTTATGTTATGAACGCAAAAATTTCACACTAACAAGTTGAATTATATTGCAAGCGTAAAGCTCGGTTTGTAATTTCTCTTAATCGGAAATAATATTTGCTCAATCAAAAACGATGAGTCCCAGGTTTTTCACATGATGGCAAACAAACATTAAGATTTCAAAAACGATTTCTATTGCATCAAAATTAATTTCTAACAATCACCAAAGTAGAACAATCAATGATTGCACAGATTGTGGTAGCAATTCTTTTAATCAATTTTTCAGGCTTGAAATAAACATTGTATTTAACTAGTCGTCGAAAAATGTAGAAGAACTACCGTCAGTCACACGTACTAATGCAGTTTCGACCTACCATGAACATCATCAGAGTAAGACGGCAAACGGGCGGCATCATATATATATTGAAATCAAAATTAGACATGCGGCTCTCAACTCTAATAGTCTCGCATACAATATTCTTGAATAGATATGTCGGCTGCATGGATTTTGCGCAGTCACAAACATTAATTTCCTGCAGTTTTCGCCATACAATCACACAAATAAATATAATTATTTAGGTACGGCAATTAAACAATTGTTTACCGACGTTGTATGACGGTAGTTTTGCTGGATATTCATTGTGGCGGAGAACTGATATATATATGCAATTATGTATTAGGTGGTGCGTAAATATTAACATATTAATTCAAATAGGACTAGAAGGATAAAACGAAGACGGCATGAACGGAAAGTATTGTCACATGCACATTCGGTTCCCGCTTACTGGCGACTCATCATTAGGAGCCGGTAATAAGCCCATTAACCACTATATATTTGGGTGAGGAATGTAGGATAAAAGGACGGTACAATCTCCTAGACGAATATGTAAACCTTCAGTAGTGAAAGTCACATCATATTAAGTCTCGACAATGCGACTTCAACGATACCACACTTTATATAATATAAATAGGAAGTCTGTAAGGGATACCAACACCATGGCTATTGTGTCAGTACACGATACCAACATTATAGTACCTAAAAAGTACATGGTACTAACAATATGGTTGTCACGTGTGCACATTCTTTTTTATTCTGTGATAACACTTTCATTAATTAATTCGGGAATCCGCTTTTTGGTGTCGTAATTTTGCTGTCATCTTCGTAGTTTGATTTATTTTACTGATCAAATTCATTATTGTAAAAGGTTTTGTTATGTTGTTCCACGACCGGTTAAATAAAATAGGATTGTTGTTTACTTAAAGCTCGCAAACTTTACTTAAACAACTGAATTATATATTTTTTCTACTCTTTTTTTATTGGATGATATTTCTAGTAAACTTTTTGACCGCCTACGTCGAAATTCGCGCTCCGCATTTTGACCACAATCAAGGATCACCTTCAAAACCAGACACAGTGCCTGAATTTAAATAATAAAAACATTTTTGTGAGCGTGAGAAATGAATTTTGGTGCATAAATAATATTTTCAAATAAATAAACCATCTTCCTCCGGCGCCGGTATCTTCCAAAGGATGTTTACCTCCAATAAATATAGTTAACATGAAATAAAAAATATTTTCTTTTGAAATGCGAGCTTTAATAAAATTCATTGTACCCTTTTTATGTGCAAAAACAAAAAGAAATTTTATCAGATATAAGAAAATTTTCTTTCGCATGGTCTTCTCAAATATCTACTCATGAACATATCTTTATATATAAATTGGAAAGCAAAACAAGATAGAAATACGTGAACAAAGCGAGTGTGAAAAATAGAAACCAATCAAATTGCGTGCGTCACATCCAGTTCAAACTCAATGCTTGTACGTGCTTCTTCTGCTTACATAAATCCGGCTGCAATTTGTTTATCCATAAGGCTTCGTATGTGGCTAGCTCCCTTTTGTTTTTGCATTTAGTAATTACTTTGAATGCTACGTCTGGAGAACATACGTGCGTTGTTTCGATGATGTGTTGCGCAATAGCAGACGTGTATTCACAATTTGATTTAAAACAGGCGTTCAAGTTGCAATGTTCTCTCATTCGAGTAATTAACCGTCTGGTCGATCGGCCTACGTAAGTTGATCGACAACTTGCGCATGTATATTGGTAAATCATATTTGATATCGACATTAACGGCTGTTTTTTTTTTAAAAAGTAACATGATTAATTTGCGAAACTGGTTGCAGCAGAATTACCTGCTCTAGCTTTATATTAACATAAGGTAGTTTTTGTTTCGGAAACCTTCGTCGGTATTCTTCCTTTATTCAACGTTTATTACGTTTTAATAGCATAATAAAAAATGTAAACTGTTATTTTTCTGTGATAAAATCGCGCAACAAATAGTTCATACGACCAGTAAGCGAACCTGACATTATCGTATACATTATCAGCAGTTTCGTTAATTCAATGTGGAGTCTGTGTCGATTATTTTTGTATATCAACGAATATATACCATTTGAAATCAATTTCATTAACTAATTTGTGGCTCCCTTTCATGGCGTCGTAATTTTGCTGTCATCTTCGTAATTCGATTTATTTTGCTGATCACATTTGTTAGTGTAAATAATTAAATCGTCATTACCGTCCAATATTTGAAAAATCATTGTTTCTGTAAGCGATAGAACATCAATAAGCAACAATGATCCTCGTTCAGTTCTACCATGGAATGCGTATTATAATTCTAGACTTCCTGTTTAGTTTTCATCTATATTTCAATGTTTGTGTTATTTTGCACACCATACCATTACTGTGTAATTCTTAAACCATCTAAAATTGCGTATGCAGCTAAGAAATTGAATGTTGAAATTTGTAACTCATTTTACATCTGAACACTTTATGACATTAGGCAAGCTTCTTATATAATTTTACATCCGGGCAACTTTCCAGAAAAAATTCTTGCTTTTCCCATGCTTTAGTTATTTCTTCCGTTTTACTAGCCGGTTATATTTACATCATTCATGCAGTTGCCCCATGAAATATCCTACGATTTAATTTTTGTTCAATAACACAAAAATTCCTGTCTAAAAAACTATTTTAAACAGGTTGCGGCGTCATGTGGTTGATCAAGTAGTCATTGCATTAGCATCCTACGTCAGCAAATCTGTTCAGATTTTCTCTCACCTGCAAGGATTGAATGTTTACCATAATGTTCCCAAACATATTTTCATTTTTTTGCCTAACACCAACTTTCAAAATTATTTTATATTGCCGCGTTTTGCGTATGCGTATTCTAGATTTGCACAAACAGCTTAACAAAAATCACAATTTCCATTTCCCTTTTTGTCTTCGATCGGGCTGAGTTTGTATTCGTCCCAATGGAAATGCGGTTCTGTCACATCTTTTTCAGCCAGTAAACAGAGATGTGATAGAACCGGCCAGTAAACAGAGATGTGATAGAACCGTGCAAGTAAACAAAGATGTGATAGAACTGGCCAGTAAACAAAGATGTGATAGAACCACATTTCCATTGGAACGAATACAAACCCAGCTCGATCTAAAAAATGGAAATTGTGATCTCTCGGATCTTTTTGAAACTGTTTGCGCAAAGCTAGAACACGCGTACACAAAATGCGGCATTGGAAAATATGAAGCTGGCACTCCGCAATCAAGTTTTAAAAAAATATTTTCAACATTATTGCTGGAAGTCAACCATATGCGCTCCTTAAAATCAAGCTTACAGCGGTTTACAAGTTTTAGACTTAGTCTCATTGGCGAAGTGAGATATGGCCTGTTATGTGTAGATTACAAAATTGGGGGCAATAATCAGAAGTTATTCGGCATTATATTGAAGAAGAAGTGGTAATCGCTTATGCTCTAGCTGTTTTAGTACCATTCCGCATAGCCAGGAACTTGCAAATTAACGCGGAAGACATCAGCTTGGATTTAGAGTAAGTTTGCAAAGGAGAGTCTTGCAGCACGTAGTCCCCCGCACCAATATCTTAAAATCGTTCCGAGGAATACCTCCAACGAGGATTAGCTGCAAAGACCATCAAACCACGTTATCTAGTGTGAAATAGAATTACACATGACGTTTAAAGTAGTACAAAGACTAACGAGAGACCAATTCTCATTCCAGGAGACAATCTGGTTCAATGAGGAGAATGTAATTTACGCATGCTCACTGAAGTCTGCAGAGCAGCTGCCCAAAGTTATTACACCCGCACTTATTATATCCAGATAACAAACACGTCTGATATATAAATCAGCACCAATTTTTCAACTTGGCAAAACAATATGCACAAGAAAATCACAATAGACTGGGCTCCTGTGGAGCATCGCATAAATGCAATTCTTTGTCCCTTTTCCGCTTCTGCCTTTACAAGCGAGCACCTGGCGTCATCCAGATAGTTATGTGGCAACCAGCGAACAATCAATGGTTTTCTATAGGCCGCTAAACACAAGTAAACAAAAAAGCAGGATTATTAAGGTCAATTAAGTGACTGCAAATATGAAAATACACAATATTGGCGATATTAACCGACAGAAATATGAAAGCGTAATTAATAAAAACATTAAATATATATGAAGTTTTAAATTTTGAACACGGAGACGCAGAATATTCAGGAAGATATGAGAACCGGACATGCTTTGCTTAAATACCTAGCCTTTGTTGAACCCAACAGGGTGTTTGAATCTACTGATGTCACTTTTAAAACGGATATTTTGGCTACCAGATTTAGTAGCCTTTTCGACGGAAAGCACATTCCAAAATCATTTTGACAGTCATTTATACAAGTATGTATTAGGTGTTGCGAACCTAGTAACAAATTCGTTCATTTGTGACCAGAAGGATAAACCATAGACAGCATGAACGGAAAATATAATCTCAATACTGGGGTAACAGGTGTTCAGAAATAATTGTAATTCTCAATTTCGGTGAACTATAGCATACATTGATATCCATCATGTTAGTACCATGTACCTTTTCGGTACTATAATATTGGTATCGGATGCTGACACAATAGTCATAGTGTTAGTATCCTTTACAGACTCGGTATATATATTATATAGCGTGAGTTACCGTTGAAGTCGCATTGTCGAAGACTTTATATGATGGTAGCTTCACTATTGCAGGTTTACACATTCGTCTAGGAGATTGTACCGTCCTATTATCACACATTCTTCACCCAAATATATAGTGGTTAAGGGGCGTAATAACGGCTCCTACTGATGAGTTGCCAGTAAACACGAAACGAATGTGCATGAGATTATACTTTCCGTTCATGCTCCCTTTGGTTTATCCTTCTGGTCACAATCAAACTAATTTATCACTAGGTTCGCAACAACTAATACATACTTACATATATATTAGCTTTTCGCAACAAACACTATTTAGTCATTTATATAAATGGTAAATTTAGTTTAAACTGCTTCATTTATACTAATTGTTGTGCATAACTACCTTATAACTAGGTATATATGTGTCGTGAATGTGTGCGTGCATGTGCCGCTGTATACTCATCGAAAAGCAAGTTACGCCTAAGAGATCTATCAATAAGTATAAAGGAAACAGTTTAAACTGAATAATTTTTAATTTTCTTTAAATCAAGTTTGCGAGCTTGAAGTAAACACCAATCCCATTGTTTTTAACCAGTCGTCGAACAACATAGCAAAACTACCGCCAGCCGCAACGCACTGACGTGTTTCGACCTTCCATGATCATCATCAGAGTACGACGGCAAACTGACCATCGAGGATCAAACCGCATTGAATATATATGGAAATCAAATTTAGATAGGCAGCTCTCACCTCTAGCAGTCTCGCATACATTGAACTTGACTGGAAATGTCGCCTGCACAATTTCTATGTTGTCAGGAACATTAACTGTTCGCAGCTTTCGCCACATATACACATATAAGCAATACAATAAAACAATAATTGATTGCGCGGGTGGTGGTAACAATTATTTAAATCAAGTGTGCGAGCCTGAATTTGATTTCCATATATATTCAATGCGGTTTGATCCTCGATAGTCAGTTTGCCGTCGTACTCTGATGATGATCATGGAATGTCGAAACGCGTCAGTGCGTTGCGGCTGGCGGTAGTTTTGTTATGTTGTTCGACGACTGGTTAAAACTATGGGATTGGTGTTTACTTCAAGCTCGCAAACTTGATTTAAAGAATTGTTACCACCACCCGCGCAATCAATTATTGTTTTAATTTTTAATTTGTTTGTGGGAAGTGCTTCTCTTTAGAAAATTCTATTGAAACCGGTAGTCAAAATATCTGGAAAAAATTGAAATCATTGAATGCAATCACCTTGGTGAGTACAACACGGGCCAGGTAATTAATCTATTCCCTGTCGCCCAACATGTTTCGTTTTTTCTCTGTTTAATTTTTGTTCAATTGCGCGCTTTTCTATGCACTTGTCTTTATTGCCATAGTTAATTGCCGTACACATTTAATGTAAATACTGCTGCGTTCTTCGAAGCAAATGCAATCAGCATTCTATATAATTATGCGTACTAATGGAAGTTCCACTCTACAATATTAATAATTCGCCGTTCTTTTGCCAAAAGTTAAAACAGTTCAAGAGACCATACTCCGACTCTGCAATGCGCAACTCTGTCCGTAAAGACAAACTAGTTTTAGCTAAAAGGCATCCTCGTCTGGACCAATTAAAGTGCAATTCCGGACAGAGTGTGATTGGCTCCTCCTAGACGTCAAATATCTTTTGGTTTATTGTTATGTTTTGTTATGTTGTTCGACAACTGGTTAAATACAATGGGATTGGTGTTTACTTCAAGCTCGCAAACTTGATTTAAATAATTGTTAGTGCGTTGCGACTGGCGGTAGTTTTGTTATGTTGTTCGACGACTGGTAAAATACAATGGGATTGGTGTTTACTTCAAGTTCACAAACTTGATTTAAATAACTCTCGTCTGTAATTTACATTAAAATTCCCACACAAATGACTAGATTCATCCTGTTCGAAGATGTCTGGCGTACTACTGGCTTTCTCCACTGCGCAATGATCTCTCATACATTGGCCCCGATAGCATTATGCGAAGTCGTCTTGATTCATTAACCTACGCAAAGCAAAATAGTTCACGGCTGTGCTCCCATTGTAGTTGTCAGCGCCTGTTGATCCCTCACTAATGGCTCCATCATTCTATTCTCATTTGCTCTCATAATTTGACCTCATAACTGAAAGAAAATTTACTTTACTGGTGATGGGGAAATTAACTCAATCCAGCTAGAACGATTGCTTCGTCCCAATAAGAAAGTAAAGGCTAGCGAGTAACGTCTATAATAAAAAAAATTTAGAGCTTGGCATTTATAAAATATTGTCGGCTGACTTGGCCTCACAATATGGCGCTTCGCAAATTAACTCAATAAAAGATGTATAAATAAGAATTACACATTTTGCATGTAATCCAAATTTTACGTGACCGGCCCGTTTTTCTTCTCTGTTGTTCTAGGCGTCCTATTAATCGGGAAATTACTTACAATAACCTAAGCACAACATATACGCATAATCCAAAGTCCGATGTGGAGAAACTTATTGCACAGTGGAAAATTCGTACAACCCGTTGGTCTAAATAAAGCCACAATATTTCTATCTAGTTTTTGAGTAATATAATCAATAAGCACACAAATTGTCGACATGTCATCGCAGGTTAAACAGGTATGGTGGTGAACATGGTGGTCAGTGGTAGGTATGATGCAGTAAATTAGTGACAGTGTTAGAGAGACAACAAACTTTCCTTATCTAGGCAATAATCCAGATCCTTTGATTATATATATATATATATATATATATATATATATATACATATATATATATATATATATGTATATATTCATTTATATTTTTTATATATGAAATTTTCTGATATCAAAATGGTCTCATTTGATGTGACATAACTCTCTATATACGTTTCGGCAGAATTAATTTTATTAATAATGTGAGGAATAGGTGTACAAATCTTCATAAAAGAACGAATTCTCATATGTACATGAAATGTTCAGCCTCAATTTGAAGGACAATATTTTAGTCGAGCAAATTGTGTGACGATGGGAAGTTGCATAGCAAAATTTCTAGCTGAAGTTTACATGCACCGCCAAGAAACTAATTAACTTAACCACAGTTTAAGAGAACTCTGAGCTATACAGGTAGAATGTGGATGACCTGGTCCTCTAACTTAGTAACGCAAATAATATGCAAGCAGACCAAGGCGAAGTGAAAAGTTTTACAGTCAATGGAGGAAGAGTCCAATACGACATTTCCGTAATTGGACATAGATTAATTCTATAAATATTTCGGACCTTATTCTCGAGTCCTATACAAGAAAGAAATGTACATATAACAACATATTCATTTTAAAATTTGTGCAACTGAGTCATAAAAACGGTACAATTTCAAGAACTTGTTCAAAAGTATAAGGAAGATCAGCTTTGATAAGGAAAGAAGTAGTCAATATTGGAAGTAGAACTGCAGAATAATTTATACCACGATTAGTTAATTGATTCCAACATCAAAGATATGTATCTATCTTCAGCAGAAAATAAGAACTGAAATGAGGCGGCAACAATTCTATGACGGAAAACCATAAGCTAATGTTCTAAATCTAAACTTTTACTTCACTTTTAACGAACCGAGTGTGGTAAAGTCCATCCCCTCCTCAACGTGGTACGACGGTGTCAACCATGTCTCGATGGCCAATCGTACATGGGCTAACGGGGCTATGGCGGTGGTGTCACCAGGGCGTGGTGGATTTCCGACCGGCAATCGGATCTCCTATAAAATACTACATGAGCCCGACGACGGCACCATGACTCGGCGTGTGTTCCCCGCCACAAAAGGGTTCAACAGCCACAGGATTACATGGATTCCTGGACAGTACCCCGTACTTCCGAATGGCGAATGAGCTCTCAACAGCCACCGGCAACCATACTATTTACTGCTGTCTTGCAGACTGCGCTTGGATGTGCAAAGGCTAGAGGTGCGTCCTCGATCAAAAAGCCGAGTGGTGAGGGGACACCACTTTTACCAAATTCCCAAGAAACTCCATGAAATGTCTCCATGATTTCTATGGAGCCGGCTTATCCTCCA
>JAQBSW010013692.1:0-13320 GCA_029291075.1 Eudiplozoon nipponicum | reverse complement strand
ACTAATTTGTTACTAGGTTCGCAAACCTAATACATACTTGCATATATATTAGCTCTTCGCAACAAACAGTATTTAACTGTAATATATTGAATTGAATGATGTCATGTTTACCGCGAAATGTGATAACTGATATCGATGAAGGCCAGAGTGTATGGCTTAACTGGAGTAACAGGTGTTCGGAAATTGTTGTAATTCTCAATTTGGGTGAACTTTAGCATAAATTTATATCCATCAGGTTGGTATCATGTACCGACTCGGAAACCATAGTGTTAATATCCGGTACTCATCGATTTCAAAAAAAATATCAGTTACTAACACAATAGCCATAGTGTTAGTATCCTTTACAGACTCGGTATATATATTATATAGTGTGAGTTAGCATTGAAGTCGTATTGTCGTTGACTTCAGATTATGTTAGTTTCACTATTACAGGTTTACATATTCGTCTAGGAGATTGTACCGTCCTATTATTCCACATTCTTCTACCGAATATATAGTGATTAAAGGGCGTAATACCGGCTCCTACTGATGAGTCGCCAGTAAGCACGAAACGAATGTGCATGAGATTATACTTTCCGTTCATGCTGCCTTTGGGTTATCCTTCTGGTCACAACTGAACTAATTTGTTACTAGGTTCGCAAAACCTAATACATACTTGTATATTTAGCGCATGTTATTATTTGTTTAGTCGTTTATTTGTGCGTAAGCGTTCTTTGACAGAAATCAAGTTGCTAATTCAAACGCCAACCACATTTGATCAGACCACCGGTAAAATTAAAATTGTAGATAACGTTCACGGCGCATTTCCGACCGACTATGCTCACAGAGCGTGTAACTATCTGGTGTCGACAACAAAATGTCGGCTATTCCAGATTAACTGCAGATAAAATCATGCAAAAATTGTGTTGGATGTGTAAGCCAAATGAAATGCCCTTTAATTCTGCAAATTGTAGAAGTGTAAACATGCATCAAGATTAAAATGACGGAAGAATTAAAAATATTTATTCAATTTCATATTTAACAGCGAGAAACTTCGCGCATTTGCATTACACTGAGCATGATTAGCACCATATGAAAAGATGTTTTGGGTTTTAAATCTACAAGTTAAGGAACAGAAACTTTCGTTTTCCACTGCTGTTTAAATATAAAAACAATAATTTCAAAGTTTCTTCCCTCAGTTAATCAGTTGAAAAGATTATACAGAAGCGCTAGTGCAAAATTTGCACTATTTTTTAAATTAATAGCTGGAAAGTATTTTCGCACTGTAACTTTTTTTAATTGTACACAGTTGTATTTGAATATGATTGAACCAATACCTAATTCACACTGATAATTCACATTAACGTATAAATTAAACTTGGCAATATAAATAGGAAATATAAAGTTATTTATTATAGAACTCGAATTGAAAGGAAAGACTGAATAAATAAAGGATATTTCTAGAAAAATAAAATAACCGCAAAAGCTAAACGAAATCACGCTAGATATGGCGAACAATAACAGATAATTTTGAAGGGAATATTAAAAACTGAGCACGTAAAACAGACAACAGACTTACAGTTTTATTCATTTAATGCCAGATCTGAATATATCGATGGTATAAAAAGCAAAATTTATTAATCGTTCGATAGTTATTTCACACAAACATTAAAAGAGAATGAACTCCGAGTTCTATGAAATCCGGTATTCCGATTCGTATTAGTATTAAATAAGCGGGGTACCGACAGAGATTTTTCATGATTAATGTATGTTTAAA
The DNA here is from genome assembly GCA_029291075.1 of Eudiplozoon nipponicum. NCBI lineage: Eukaryota > Metazoa > Platyhelminthes > Monogenea > Mazocraeidea > Diplozoidae > Eudiplozoon > Eudiplozoon nipponicum. The sequence continues at coordinate 11,564 of JAQBSW010013692.1, read as the reverse complement.
TTATTCTTTTAACAGGACAATTATTGAGTACATCATAAATGCATAAATAAAAGGAGATAATGCTCCGGCAGGACATAGAAACATATGGAAAAAATTATAGCTTATCCACAGGACGAAAAGTAGAATTTATTCACTGCATTGTACGTACGCTGGCAATAAAGCGAAACCTTCACAAATAGCCCTTCTCATTAATTGCCTTGTAGCATGTGCATCGCAATACTGAAAATGATGAGGTCAGCAGAAAAGATGATTAGCACTATATTAACAGACCCTTGATGTACCCAACAAGGTTTTTGCATCCACTGTCTTCAATTTTAATCTACATATTTCGGCTTCCGGTTTTGGAACCTTTTTTCAACGGGAAGCATATCCCAAAAACAATTTCACAATCATTAAGTCAAGTAGCAAATTTAGTCAAAACCGTTTCATTTATAATTACTGTTTGACCTCTTAATCATAACTTTCTTTTTACTACGTAAGTGTGTGCATATGTCTGCATAAGCACACTCATAGAAATAAAGTTGCACTGATCTAATAACATCCACTGACGATTCACTAGATGAGTGTAAGCCAGGCCTGTGTGTAAGTGCTCTCGTTTGTTTTGGATTGAGAAGAATTCAGTTATTTCCCCTGTACACTAATCCAAGTGAACATACAGCTACCTAACAACGACGGATGATTCACTAGATAAGCGTTGGTGTGTGCGCGCGCGCTCCTGTTTTAGATTGAGAAGTAATCATTTACAAGTGTTTCACTCGTTCAAGTTAAATTACAATTATTTAACAACATAAGGAAAAAAATATAACTCTATATATTTAGCACCAGCAAATTCTATGTTAATATCACCGCTTTGAACATGCGATTTAAATAGAGCCAGTTAAATGGATCCTAAGCTGTATAAATTGAAGTGCACAAATCAGTCAAATTATGAGCATGGATCTATCTAATCGGATAACATGATCTTCAATTTAAAAAAATAATTTAGCGTAGAAATGATGGCGAAAACACAATGAACATGGAACTGATTGGTAATATATTGCTGATCAGTTTCAATCCGTATAACTCACACCTAACAAAAAAATCACACATTTAATTGGGTATCCATGTCCTACTATAACGCAAATACAGATTTTGTAAGGTGAAATGCGGTCGAAGCTTTGATTGTAGCGCATTAATAATAATAAATCGTCCATTTATCCCCCTTTCCCCGTCCAAATCAAAGATTATATACATGTTTTTAAAATAGGAAATTAATTTCTATTAGTAAAATCACAGCTGGCAAAGTTAACTGGTATATTGATGACATAAAAAATTCCGATACAGAACCAGTCTATGAGCAAGATTGTTCTCTGTTATGTCGCCTCATGTGACGAATTAAGGTTGAGCTTATAGAAAACGCTTTCCCACAAACACCGCAAGAATGCGGCTTCTCGCCGGTGTGTGTTCTTTGGTGTGCTGTTAAAGTGTTAATATGCGCAAAAAATCTGCCACAAATATCACAATTAAAAGGTTTCTCACCGGTGTGCGTCCTTTGGTGGATTACCAGGGTAGTTCTTTTTGTAAATGTTTTACCACAAAAATCACATGTGTATGGCTTCTCTCCAGTGTGCGTTCTGCGATGAGCTGTTAATGTGCTTAAATGCGCGAATGACATTCCACATATGTCGCAAGGAAAAGGCCTTTCCCCAGTATGAGTTCTTCGATGAATGACCAATCCAGATTTTCTCAGATACGACTTTCCACAGAGATCACATGAATGCGGTTTCTCGCCGGTGTGAATTCGTACGTGGCCAACTAAATTTGAATTTGTTACGAACGACTTACCACAAAAATCACAAGAAAAAGGTTTTTCGCCGGTATGCGTTCGTATGTGATTAGCTAAACTTGAGTTGGCTGCAAAAGACTTTCCACATACATCACACGAAAATGGCTTTTCTCCTGTATGCAAGCGCAAGTGATTTGCTAAGCTCAAATTTGTTACAAAGGATTTTTCACAGAATTCACACGTGAAAGATTTATCATCGGTATGCATTCTTATGTGATTAACTAAGGCTAAATTTGTTGCAAATGATTTATCACAAAAATCACAAAAGTAGGTTTTCTCCTCAGTGTGCATTTTTAGATGAAAATCCAAATTCGATCTGTTTGCAAACGATTTTCCACAAATATCACAGGAGTACGGCTTCTCTCCGGTGTGCGTTTTACTGTGAGACCATCTATTTTTTTGCTCAAATACTTTCCCACAAATGTTGCAAGGAAAACGTTTATCCACTTTATGCGTCCGTTGGTGACGAAGAAACAAAGATTTACAGACGTATGATATGCAACAAACCTTACAACTATATGGTTTGGCGCCGTTTTGAAGTTTCAATTCATCATGTAGCCCATTTTTTACCCTAAACCCTTTCTTACGATGCCTAATAGGTTTCACTCGAGTGTGGCGTTTCTTGTGGATCGATAAAACGTTTGCAGACGTGCATAGTTTACCACAAACATCACAAGCAAAGCGTTTCTTTTGATTCTCTTTTACTTGTATATTTGTAGTTTCACCTTCAATGCGCTTCGACGTCCTGAACCCAAGCTCCGCGTGAGCTGATTTTCTCCTATGAAGAGTTCTGTTCACAACGTCGAGTTTAGAAGGTACTTTCGGCAAAATTGTGAACAACTCGTCTGATTGAATATTGTCTAATTGTCGTTCAAAACGGCCCAGAAGTTCCGCATCTGGCTTCAACGCAGACATTATTGCCCACGCCTTTGGCTTCACAAGAGAAACAGACCGAAGGCTAGATTAGAAATAAATTTAAAACACTAACACATTAATATACAATTTAAGTATAGCAGAGGTTAGGTTGTGCTGTAGACCCATTCAACTCTATAAAAAGCGCAACAATTTCCACTGATTTAAACAATCTACATTCCGAACATTTCCATTTCGCTGAAAAGATTCGAGATAAGCAAAATCGAGCAAATTTCTCTTTTCAAGCGTGAGCTCTTAGTCAAATGAAGAATTACGCGTGATGTTAACGTCCCCATCGATTGACCTAGTAGCATTGACTAACGCAGCATCGTGCTGATTACGGATAATATTCCGATGGAGATTTTAGTAAGCATCTTTTTACATAAAAGTTATGTGACCACATGACTGAAGCTAATAAGGCTCGGTTCTGAATTATAAAATGGATACACTTGTGCCCAGCACCTTCAAGCAGGGCTATATTTCATAATTTTTTTGCTATACATTTACGTGTCCGACATTTGATTGCAAATTTCGACAAATGTCTAATATATTTTCATTCAATTGAATCTTAGAATGTCAAGAATTTGTCATTGCAAATATTGCATAAGCTTTCCGAATAATGCGCAGTTATTTAAATTAGTTAGTATAGACTATTTCAGAAATTCCGTGCATATGTGTTTAAAGGTTAGCACATTCTATCTCGACGTTGTATTATGATTACACAAATTATATAGTACCCCATAATTCTAAAAATGGCCAATGGGATTAGTGTTTTTTTTCAATATCGCAAACTTGAGTTAAAGAATTGTTACCACCACCCGTGCAATCAATTTTTGTTTATTAGAAAAATTATGTTATGTTGCGCGCCAAAAAATGATTTACATGTGCACAGACTTTAAGCATGTTAAAATTAAAGATTTTTAAACCTGTTAGGTAGAAATATTAAACGACCATTGTTTGCGCAGGCGGTGATAACGATTATTTAAATTGAAGTTTCGATCTTGACGTTAACATTAGTCACATTATGTACAAACTGAGCATTAGACAATGTCGTAAAGGAAATTCTTTCAGTGCGACAAGGTGGCTCAGTGATTAGAGCAACAGATTCCGAAGCAGACGTGACCAGGTTCGAGCCTTGTCCGGGGCAAATTCTGCATAGTATGCTATGAATAGAAATAGTTTGAATTGTTTAAAGTATTTTAATCTACGCATCATCATTTATTCTTCGCCTTGTTAAAACGTTTTGGTTCAGGCGATTGATAGAGTTTTAAAAAATGCCAAATAATTAATCACGTTAGTCCTCAAACAATTTGTTAAGAATAACTATATATGGTTAAGAAATTCGTCTTGCGTTAAAGAGCGAAAAACGCAATTCTTTACCAAAAAAGACATCTCTCAATAAAATTGATTTGCAATCAAAGAAACTAGACGGCACAGAAAATCCAAAGATTTAAAACATAGACAGAAAACTATGATGTGACCAGACAGTCTAAAAAGGCTATTGACTAAATGGTATAACGGTAAAGTTGATGAATAGGGAACCAGAAGTCATCTATTAAGAAGTTATCATGTATCATGATTTTATAAGGAAAAACTATAAGTGGGAAAAAACATACAAGATTAAATAGGCCTACTTTAAAAGCAATGTTTTATGTAATGGATGATGAATAAATACAAAAATTCTTTTAATTTTTTTAAAACATTACAGGTTTATAATAAGACCATAGAAACAGCGCAAAGCAAAATACGGCAACATGTAACAAAATACAGCTGTTCTACATAGTAATATTCTACATGTACGAAATAGATAAGACTGTACTAATACTTGGAACCTACTCTTATAATCATTGAATTACAAGTGTTTACTGATGGTGTTATTTAAAGAACTACAATTATCACTCATTGATTAAATAAGGGAAAACTTGGGAGGTGAGACTTTCTGGCACAATTTAGTTTTTCGAAATATCAAACAGTCCAGTTAACAAAGCAGTGATTAGAATAATTAGAGTAATTATAAAGAACAATAATTTATACAATTTATCTGTAAAAGAAAAATAAATGAAACTGAATCTATTATAAGTTCCTTAAAATTACCAACACGAATAATAAGTCCAAAAATAAACAGTTATAATTTCTAAGCGAACAATGGACGAGTGAAACAGAACATGAAGTAGGAAAACTAAAAGAAATTGTCAAAATTTGATGAGTAATGCGACTGATACATGATGAAGGTATGCTATTTCAGTTCCATAGTCACGCTAGATACATGCTGTGCAGCTATTTAAATTAGCATGAGCCGTAGTCATGACTTCCTACAGAGTACGAAGTCAGACGAAGAGACGCAGACTAGACGTGCTTACGCCCATGGCTGTGAATCCGTCCAACAAACGCAGCTGCAACTACCCGTTTGCTCAAACGTCAAGACGACGATCAGATAAACTAGCGAAAAGTCTGCATATCTTGAAAGATATATCCCTTTATGGAGTCTTGGCTTAGAAAAGCCGGTAAATTGGATTCAGGTTGATTTATATATATATATATATATATATAGATATATATATATATATATATATATATATATATATATATATATATATATATATAATGAGTTGGCTTGGAAGTCGTATTATCGAAGACTTTACATGCAGTTAGCTGCACCACTGCTGATATAAACATTCGTATAGGAAATTGTACCGTCGAATTGTCCCACATTATTTACCCAAACTTATAGTGGATATAGGCTCCAACTGATGAGTCACCCGTAATCGTGAAACGAATGTTCACATGAGACTGTACCTTCCGTTCATGCTGACTTTGGTTTATCCTTCTGGTCCTATTTGAAATAATTTGTTAATATAATTCACAGCACCGAATACACAAGTGTGTATAGATATTATGAAGAGTAAGATATATATATATATATATATATATATATATATATATATATATATATATATATATATAAATATTAATTTTTCTGATTTTGCTTTATGTAGAATTGTGAAATTAGTCGAATTGACAGGGTGCCCCGTTGCCAATATATGATCGGAAATAGCTTATTTTCCTGACGGTGGCAAGCCTTTGTTAATCAATTTCTGTGGCAAATGTTGCTGGATTCTGCTTATCAATTGCTTCTTCGTACGTCCGATATTTGTGCAGACTATGGATGATTTGGGAGATAATTGGCAAATGCATCTTTTGGCATCCAACCTCATGATTCTTCTGTGTACTAAATGTCATATTAACTGTAACACTGGGAAAGTTCCTCTCTTTAGTTATTCTTTATTCAGAGGATGAGTCGTCAAGCGAGACCATTTTATTCTGTAGAATGTTCTTCCCCTTCAATTCATTTGCTAGTTCGAAGGAGTCCTTGATAGTGTTAGCGTTTATGATGCTCCGTATTGGTTCAAGTAGTTTGCAGAGAAACGTGGCTGGTTTATGTTGTGGAGCGTTGATCATTGACATAATGGGCCGCATCGAGGGAGCTCCTGAGGCAGTCACGGCTTTATGAGTTTTTGGTTTGCCGTACAATCTTGCGGTGTTTGTTCCGACGGGTTTTGCTTTTTGGATGTCTTCTGTGAGTTTTGATCTAATCTCGGAGTCAGCCATCGATGTTAAAACGTGTTTTTCCATCTTTTTAAGAATTGTAATAGTTCTTGATTCGATATTTGTTGAATCATCTTTCTGTTTGATGTCTTGTTTGAATTTAGATTGATCATTTATAATATCGTTCATGGACTTTCTATAAGCGTCGGCTTCAAGTATAACAATTCCTGATCCTCTGTCGGGTGTGCAAGTCGTAAGGATTTGTCTGATTGAAGTTTTCTGAGTTCGTCTATGTGCTTTTTTGTGGTGATTTGGCTGCCTCAGAACATTCTACATAATAAAATGGTCTCGCTTGACGTCTCATCCTTATTTACAAACATACCACTGGATAAGACAACGGAGATTTTGTGTGACCTTATCAAAAATGAGTTTTTTGGTTTCCTTATAGAACATCTCTTTATATATAAAGGCAAAACAAGATAGAAGTATATAAACATAGAAAGAGTGTGAAAAAAGAAACCAATCAATTGCGTGTGTCACCTCCAGTTCAAGCTCAATGCCTGAACATGCTTCTTCTGTTTAAATAAATCAGGCTGCCATTTGTTAATACATAAGGCTTCGTATGTCGCTACCTCTCTTTTGGTATTGCATTTAGTCTGGAGAACATACGTGTGATGTTACAGCGATGTGTTGCGTAATTGCAGACGTGTATTCACCATTTGATTTAAAACAGGCGTTTAAGTTACAATGTTCTCTCATTCGAGTAACTAACCGTCTGGTCGATCGGCCTACGTAAGTTGATCGACAACTTGCGCATGAATATTGGTAAATAATATTTGATGTCGACATTAACGGCTGTTTCTCATTGATTGCTGGTAAATGCAAGTGTGTTACCCTAAATAACATTCGTAGTTTAGCTGCATTAAATTTGCGTATTAATGCCACTTCAACTTCCTTTTTGCCGTTCAGGAAACTGTACCCCCCTTCAATTTGATGTTCAGGTAGACTGTTTTCTTTTCTGGTCCGTAATACGTCTGTTTCTGTTTAATTCCCCTTTTAATAATTTATTCAATTAATTGTCTAGGATAGTCATTAGACGTTAAATCGATAACTGCTTTAGTCTTGGAAATTGTGGAATGTACTTGATGAATTACTCAAAAAGATAAAACCGGTCCAATCGGTGATTTTTTTGTCATTTCATGCATTGTTTAGTTTATCCTGGCTATATATATATAAATATGTATATACTCAGTAAAAACTAAAAAAGGCATAAAACAGCAAAAAAATTCACTGATTGAACCGGTTTTCTCCGTTTGAGTAACCCATCAAGTACATTCCAAAATTTCCAAGACTAGAGCTCGAACCAGGGCACATTTGGTTCAGAATCGTACACACGTACACAGCACCAGCCCAGTCGCGCATAACACGAAATTTACGATAATATACCAACTTACATTTCTCGGATTAATTTTTTCGAACTTGAACTATAAATTATATAGGACAGTAGCTATACCATCATTTGAGATTAAATCAAATTATAGTTTTATGGCAAAATTTTGACTATGTACATGTCATCAGCATAAACTAAACTTTGCATAGAATAGTAAAAAGGAAATAAATTCATCAGATTGTAGAAGCAGTTTATCTAGAAGACCGGGTTCGTTTTTACTGGAAACTCTTGAAATACTGTCCAGAATTTGCCGCGCTACGGATACGAACTTGGGCATATTTTCTTCGGAGTCTGCGACTATCAGTTGCACCATCCTTGCCGCATACTACACGCAATTTATTAACTTACATTTGCTGCTTAGCCTTTCCTTCAGGTGGAGCCTTTCAATTTATACTGAAAATAAATATCTAATCAGAATCCTTTCACTAGATTTCAAATAAATAGAAATTCTTTAAATGACATAGTGTCTGTTGTATAATGGAAGATCGAATATATTTAACATTCCAGATCTTAAGAGATATCAAACAGGTTCCACCTGAATGATAGGCTAACAAGAAAGTATAAGGTGGTATATGACATTAGCTTGCGTATAACATGCGCAGTGAATAATCACAGACTATGAAACCAATGCGCCCAGGTCCGTATATCGACCACAGAAAATTCTGGACAGTAATTGGTATTCCCATTATGGACGAAATCGGTCTACCGGATGGATTGCCTCTGCTAACTGATACAATATTGAGTTCATATCGACAATAAATATTTAATCAAAATCCTGAAATTAGACTTTTTTAGAATAGAATATCTTTATTTGGATTCAAACCACACATGTTCCATCAAATAATAAAATTGGAAAATGTACAATATAAAAAAGATATCACATCACATAAATATGTGCAATTAGCTCATGTAGCATACTCACTAGTTGTACTGTACAATTTATCAGCATCAGAAAGTTCGGCTGTAAAGAGTGATAGATTCTTCATCAAAAATAGGAAAATTTAAGGTATAATTCGAGTGTAACATTTTGCAAAAAAATGAGAACCATGACTAGTAATTGATTGTATGTATTGTTGATTAACATGAGTGATATAATGCATAACATTTCAATTTTAATAATACAAAACTTGAAGATAGAATCTCGAGAAGTTATGCTGCTGAAAAACAATTAATCCTTGTCTTTTATTCAACCATGAGAAAGTATTATCATAATCAAAATTGAAAATATCAGCAGGATTGTACACCTTTTCTAGTTCGGTAGATAAAAATTTAGAAGACATCTTAGTTGGAGGCGTTTCTCTAAGCCCCTTTGGCAATTGATTGTAAATTTTGTAAATTTTCGAAAAAGAGAATAGCTTGCTCGCAACATTCCCCACCAATGGTGGAGATATCGAAAAATGACCAGATCAAGTTCCAACTTCATGACTCATTCTTATCGGATTCATATAGGCACCAGTCCACTGGTTCAAATGGAAAGCTTTTATGCAATAGCACATCCTCCGAAACCGTAAAGGTTGCAGTGATACAAACTGTAATCTTGTGGCGTATATAGTGCAGGAGAAAGGACAAATTTGTTTCACAACTTTTCTTTGTACAGCTTCAATCTTATTAGACAAACTCTTTTTAATGGATTCCAAGAAGCGGCAGCATATTCTAGTATCGGTCTAATCCATATTATAATCATTTTAAATTTTATTTCATTCGATAAGATGTTTCTATTTATTAGTGCCCATCTGTTCTTGGAACTGCCTACTATCCTTTCAATATGTTTCTCAGCAGAAGCCGTATAATGAATAGTAATTCCTAAATCCTTAATTTCTTGCATAAGTTTAGTCTCAAAAACATCATTAATCTCAGCATCATGAAAATAAACATAATTAAATTCTGTTCTGTTACCTATTTTTAAAGCTCTTCAAATCAATATGAATTCTCAATGTGACAGATTCTGTTGTATAATGACAAATCAAGTGTAGTTAAAATTCCAGAACTCAAGAGATTACAAACAGGTTCCTCCTAAAGGAAAGACTTATCAGAAAATATAAGTTAGTATATGACTTTAGCTTGCGTATAATATGTGGCCCAGGTGGCGAGGTGAATAATCACAGACTCCAAACCATACGTACCAAGGTCCGTATATCGTCCGCTGCAAATTATGGACAGTAATTGGAGAGTTCCACATAAGGAAGAAATTGGTCTACTGGATGAATTTCTCTGCTACCTGATGCAGTATTAAGTTCATACCATATATATATATATATATATATATATATATATATATATATATATATATATATATATATATACCAACAAATTTCGATCAACAAAAATACATTACTTCAGTTTCTATTTGATTGAGCCATTGTAAAATAATACCTAGTAGTGTTCATTCGATCATTCAAGTGTGCACCCATTGATAATATAACTGAAGAAATTTATTTATTCTGATAAAAAAAGTTTCTTTGTACGTTGGCCCGTATTTGCAATGCAATAATTAATCATTATTAGATTCTGCTTTCTATGATCGCCAAATTCAGTTTTTTGGCTGGTCTTTCTTTCGGGTGGATCAACAGGATTTTTGAAAAAGAGAATAGCTTGCTCGCAACATTCCCCACCAATGGTGGAGATATCGAAAAATGACCAGATCTAGTTCCAACTTCATGACTCTTTCTTATCGGATTCATATAGGCACCAGTCCACTGGTTCAAATGGAAAACTTTTATGCAATAGCACATCCTCCGAAACCACAAAGATTGCAGTGATACAAACTGTAATCTAGAGGCGTATATAGTGCAGGAGATAGGACTAATTTGTTTCACAACTTTTCTTTGTACAGCTTCTATCTTATTAGACAAACCCTTTTTTAATGGATTCCAAGTAGCGGCAGCATATTCTAGTATCGGTCTAATCCATATTATATACATTTTAAGTTTTATGTCATTCGATAAGATATTTCGATTTATTAGTGCCCATCTTTTCTTGGCACTGCCTACTATACTTTCAATATGTCTCTCTTAGACAGAAGCTGTACATTGAATAGTTATGCCTAAATCCTTTATTTCTTGCATAAGTTTAATCTCAAACACATCATTAATCACAGCATCATGAAAATAAACATAATGAAAGTTTGTTCTGTTACCTATTTTTAAAGCTCTCGTCTTTTTATTGTTTATTCTCAGCCCTAGTGTAATCAAATATCTACTCAAATCATACAAATCTAATGTCACATTATTTTTGGAGAATTCGACATTTTTTGGATCAATTGGGAAGATTATTTTTAAATCATCAGCGAATTTGCAAACTCGACCGTTAAGGATCTTAGTTTCCAAATGTGCAAATACGATTTTAAATAAAATTGGCCCCAAACTTGATCCCTGTGGAATTCCACTTGTTACTCTTTTCGATTTTGATATCAAATCGTTTACTTGAATACTCATTCTTCGATTATATAAATAGTATTTAAGTAATCTAAAAATATTCGGATCAATATTCAATAAACTAATCGCATTCAAAATAGCATCAAAAGATATAGAGTCAAAAGCTTTTGAGATATCTTTAAATACAATTAATGCATCTAACTTATTCTCATCTAATGTAATTACATGTTTCCACATAGAAAGCATATTAGTAGTTGTCGATCTATCTTTCGTAAAGCCATGTTGACATAAATCAAAATCAGCCGGCAACATACGTTCTAAATGATCTAGTATCAATCGTTCTATTATCTTCAAAAACGAAGGGATAATAGAGATTAATCTATAATCACTGGCGCACGTTGGCTTACTTACTTTTGGCAACGGCTTAGCTACTATCGTTAGTATATCGATTGGTAAT
>JAQBSW010013691.1:0-13321 GCA_029291075.1 Eudiplozoon nipponicum | reverse complement strand
TCGAGTAACAATTATAATAGGATTTTGAGGCGGAATTGCCTGATCCTTTATGGCTTGTGCGAGATTGCTGATGGCTTGTGCGAAATTGCTGTTATTGAACAGACTATTTTGGGTAAATGCACGCAGTAAATGCCATAGAGAAGAAATCGAGTAACAATTATAATAGGATTTTGAGGCGGAATTGCCTGATCCTTTATGGATTGTGCGAAATTGCTGTTATTTAACAGACTACTTTGGGTAAATGCACGCAGTAAAAGCCATAGACAAGAAATCGAATAACAATTGTAATAGGATTTTGAGGCGGAATTGCCTGATCCTTTATGAATTGTGCGAAATTGCTGTTATTTAACAGTCTACTTTGGGTAAATGCACGCAGTAAAAGCCATAGACAAGAAATCGAATAACAATTGTAATAGAATTTTGAGGCGGAATTGCCTGATCCTTTATGGCTTGTGCGAGATTGCTGATGGCTTGTGCGAAATTGCTGTTATTGAACAGACTATTCTGGGTAAATGCACGCAGCAAGTGCCATAGACAAGAAATCGAGTAACAATTGTAATAGGATTTTGAGGCGGAATTGCCTGATCCTTTATGGATTGTGCGAAATTGCTGTTATTTAACAGACTACTTTGGGTAAATGCACGCAGTAAAAGCCATAGACAAGAAATCGAATAACAATTGTAATAGAATTTTGAGGCGGAATTGCCTGATCCTTTATGGCTTGTGCGAGATTGCTGATGGCTTGTGCGAAATTGCTGTTATTGAACAGACTATTCTGGGTAAATGCACGCAGCAAGTGCCATAGACAAGAAATCGAGTAACAATTGTAATAGGATTTTGAGGCGGAATTGCCTGATCCTTTATGGCTTGTGCGAGATTGCTGATGGCTTGTGCGAAATTGCTGTTATTGAACAGACTATTCTGGGTAAATGCACGCAGCAAATGCCATAGACAAGAAATCGAGTAACAATTGTAATAGGATTTTGAGGCGGAATTGCCTGATCCTTTATGGATTGTGCGAAATTGCTGTTATTTAACAGACTACTTTGGGTAAATGCACGCAGTAAAAGCCATAGACAAGAAATCGAATAACAATTGTAATAGAATTTTGAGGCGGAATTGCCTGATCCTTTATGGCTTGTGCGAGATTGCTGATGGCTTGTGCGAAATTGCTGTTATTGAACAGACTATTCTGGGTAAATGCACGCAGTAAATGCCATAGACAAGAAATCGAGTAACAATTGTAATAGGATTTTGAGGCGGAATTGCCTGATCCTTTATGGCTTGTGCGAGATTGCTGATGGCTTGTGCGAAATTGCTGTTATTGAACAGACTATTTTGGGTAAATGCACGCAGTAAATGCCATAGACAAGAAATCGAGTAACAATTATAATAGGATTTTGAGGCGGAATTGCCTGATCCTTTATGGATTGTGCGAAATTGCTGTTATTAACAGACTACTTTGGGTAAATGCACGCAGTAAATGCCATAGAAAAGAAATCAAGTAACAATTTTAGTAGGATTTTGTGGCGGAATTGCCTGATCCTTTATGGATTGTGCGAAATTGCTGTTATTTAACAGACTACTTTGGGTAAATGCACGCAGTAAAAGCCATAGACAAGAAATCGAATAACAATTGTAATAGAATTTTGAGGCGGAATTGCCTGATCCTTTATGGCTTGTGCGAGATTGCTGATGGCTTGTGCGAAATTGCTGTTATTGAACAGACTATTCTGGGTAAATGCACGCAGCAAGTGCCATAGACAAGAAATCGAGTAACAATTGTAATAGGATTTTGAGGCGGAATTGCCTGATCCTTTATGGCTTGTGCGAGATTGCTAATGGCTTGTGCGAAATTGCTGTTATTGAACAGACTATTCTGGGTAAATGCACGCAGCAAGTGCCATAGACAAGAAATCGAGTAACAATTGTAATAGGATTTTGAGGCGGAATTGCCTGATCCTTTATGGATTGTGCGAAATTGCTGTTATTTAACAGACTACTTTGGGTAAATGCACGCAGTAAAAGCCATAGACAAGAAATCGAATAACAATTGTAATAGAATTTTGAGGCGGAATTGCCTGATCCTTTATGGCTTGTGCGAGATTGCTGATGGCTTGTGCGAAATTGCTGTTATTGAACAGACTATTCTGGGTAAATGCACGCAGCAAGTGCCATAGACAAGAAATCGAGTAACAATTGTAATAGGATTTTGAGGCGGAATTGCCTGATCCTTTATGGATTGTGCGAAATTGCTGTTATTTAACAGACTACTTTGGGTAAATGCACGCAGTAAAAGCCATAGACAAGAAATCGAATAACAATTGTAATAGGATTTTGAGGCGGAATTGCCTGATCCTTTATGGCTTGTGCGAGATTGCTGATGGCTTGTGCGAAATTGCTGTTATTGAACAGACTATTCTGGGTAAATGCACGCAGTAAATGCCATAGACAAGAAATCGAGTAACAATTGTAATAGGATTTTGAGGCGGAATTGCCTGATCCTTTATGGCTTGTGCGAGATTGCTGATGGCTTGTGCGAAATTGCTGTTATTGAACAGACTATTCTGGGTAAATGCACGCAGTAAATGCCATAGACAAGAAATCGAGTAACAATTGTAATAGGATTTTGAGGCGGAATTGCCTGATCCTTTATGGCTTGTGCGAGATTGCTGATGGCTTGTGCGAAATTGCTGTTATTGAACAGACTATTTTGGGTAAATGCACGCAGCAAGTGCCATAGACAAGAAATCGAGTAACAATTGTAATAGGATTTTGAGGCGGAATTGCCTGATCCTTTATGGATTGTGCGAAATTGCTGTTATTTAACAGACTACTTTGGGTAAATGCACGCAGTAAAAGCCATAGACAAGAAATCGAATAACAATTGTAATAGAATTTTGAGGCGGAATTGCCTGATCCTTTATGGCTTGTGCGAGATTGCTGATGGCTTGTGCGAAATTGCTGTTATTGAACAGACTATTCTGGGTAAATGCACGCAGCAAGTGCCATAGACAAGAAATCGAGTAACAATTGTAATAGAATTTTGAGGCGGAATTGCCTGATCCTTTATGGCTTGTGCGAGATTGCTGATGGCTTGTGCGAAATTGCTGTTATTGAACAGACTATTCTGGGTAAATGCACGCAGCAAGTGCCATAGACAAGAAATCGAGTAACAATTGTAATAGGATTTTGAGGCGGAATTGCCTGATCCTTTATGGCTTGTGCGAGATTGCTAATGGCTTGTGCGAAATTGCTGTTATTGAACAGACTATTCTGGGTAAATGCACGCAGCAAGTGCCATAGACAAGAAATCGAGTAACAATTGTAATAGGATTTTGAGGCGGAATTGCCTGATCCTTTATGGATTGTGCGAAATTGCTGTTATTTAACAGACTACTTTGGGTAAATGCACGCAGTAAAAGCCATAGACAAGAAATCGAATAACAATTGTAATAGAATTTTGAGGCGGAATTGCCTGATCCTTTATGGCTTGTGCGAGATTGCTGATGGCTTGTGCGAAATTGCTGTTATTGAACAGACTATTCTGGGTAAATGCACGCAGCAAGTGCCATAGACAAGAAATCGAGTAACAATTGTAATAGGATTTTGAGGCGGAATTGCCTGATCCTTTATGGATTGTGCGAAATTGCTGTTATTTAACAGACTACTTTGGGTAAATGCACGCAGTAAAAGCCATAGACAAGAAATCGAATAACAATTGTAATAGAATTTTGAGGCGGAATTGCCTGATCCTTTATGGCTTGTGCGAGATTGCTGATGGCTTGTGCGAAATTGCTGTTATTGAACAGACTATTCTGGGTAAATGCACGCAGCAAGTGCCATAGACAAGAAATCGAGTAACAATTGTAATAGGATTTTGAGGCGGAATTGCCTGATCCTTTATGGATTGTGCGAAATTGCTGTTATTTAACAGACTACTTTGGGTAAATGCACGCAGTAAATGCCATAGACAAGAAATCGAATAACAATTGTAATAGGATTTTGAGGCGGAATTGCCTGATCCTTTATGGCTTGTGCGAGATTGCTGATGGCTTGTGCGAAATTGCTGTTATTTAACAGACTACTTTGGGTAAATGCACGCAGTAAATGCCATAGACAAGAAATCGAGTAACAATTGTAATAGGATTTTGAGGCGGAATTGCCTGATCCTTTATGGCTTGTGCGAGATTGCTGATGGCTTGTGCGAAATTGCTGTTATTGAACAGACTATTCTGGGTAAATGCACGCAGCAAGTGCCATAGACAAGAAATCGAGTAACAATTGTAATAGGATTTTGAGGCGGAATTGCCTGATCCTTTATGGCTTGTGCGAGATTGCTAATGGCTTGTGCGAATTTGCTGTTATTGAACAGACTATTCTGGGTAAATGCACGCAGCAAGTGCCATAGACAAGAAATCGAGTAACAATTGTAATAGGATTTTGAGGCGGAATTGCCTGATCCTTTATGGATTGTGCGAAATTGCTGTTATTTAACAGACTACTTTGGGTAAATGCACGCAGTAAAAGCCATAGACAAGAAATCGAATAACAATTGTAATAGAATTTTGAGGCGGAATTGCCTGATCCTTTATGGCTTGTGCGAGATTGCTGATGGCTTGTGCGAAATTGCTGTTATTGAACAGACTATTCTGGGTAAATGCACGCAGCAAGTGCCATAGACAAGAAATCGAGTAACAATTGTAATAGGATTTTGAGGCGGAATTGCCTGATCCTTTATGGCTTGTGCGAGATTGCTAATGGCTTGTGCGAAATTGCTGTTATTGAACAGACTACTTTGGGTAAATGCACGCAGCAAGTGCCATAGACAAGAAATCGAGTAACAATTGTAATAGGATTTTGAGGCGGAATTGCCTGATCCTTTATGGATTGTGCGAAATTGCTGTTATTTAACAGACTACTTTGGGTAAATGCACGCAGTAAAAGCCATAGACAAGAAATCGAATAACAATTGTAATAGGATTTTGAGGCGGAATTGCCTGATCCTTTATGGATTGTGCGAAATTGCTGTTATTTAACAGACTACTTTGGGTAAATGCACGCAGTAAAAGCCATAGACAAGAAATCGAATAACAATTGTAATAGAATTTTGAGGCGGAATTGCCTGATCCTTTATGGCTTGTGCGAGATTGCTGATGGCTTGTGCGAAATTGCTGTTATTGAACAGACTATTCTGGGTAAATGCACGCAGCAAGTGCCATAGACAAGAAATCGAGTAACAATTGTAATAGGATTTTGAGGCGGAATTGCCTGATCCTTTATGGCTTGTGCGAGATTGCTGATGGCTTGTGCGAAATTGCTGTTATTGAACAGACTATTCTGGGTAAATGCACGCAGCAAGTGCCATAGACAAGAAATCGAGTAACAATTGTAATAGGATTTTGAGGCGGAATTGCCTGATCCTTTATGGATTGTGCGAAATTGCTGTTATTTAACAGACTACTTTGGGTAAATGCACGCAGTAAAAGCCATAGACAAGAAATCGAATAACAATTGTAATAGAATTTTGAGGCGGAATTGCCTGATCCTTTATGGCTTGTGCGAGATTGCTGATGGCTTGTGCGAAATTGCTGTTATTGAACAGACTATTCTGGGTAAATGCACGCAGCAAGTGCCATAGACAAGAAATCGAGTAACAATTGTAATAGGATTTTGAGGCGGAATTGCCTGATCCTTTATGGCTTGTGCGAGATTGCTAATGGCTTGTGCGAAATTGCTGTTATTGAACAGACTATTCTGGGTAAATGCACGCAGCAAGTGCCATAGACAAGAAATCGAGTAACAATTGTAATAGGATTTTGAGGCGGAATTGCCTGATCCTTTATGGATTGTGCGAAATTGCTGTTATTTAACAGACTACTTTGGGTAAATGCACGCAGTAAAAGCCATAGACAAGAAATCGAATAACAACTGTAATAGAATTTTGAGGCGGAATTGCCTGATCCTTTATGGCTTGTGCGAGATTGCTGATGGCCTGTGCGAAATTGCTGTTATTGAACAGACTATTCTGGGTAAATGCACGCAGCAAGTGCCATAGACAAGAAATCGAGTAACAATTGTAATAGGATTTTGAGGCGGAATTGCCTGATCCTTTATGGATTGTGCGAAATTGCTGTTATTTAACAGATTACTTTGGGTAAATGCACGCAGTAAAAGCCATAGACAAGAAATCGAATAAGAACTGTAATAGAATTTTGAGGCGGAATTGCCTGATCCTTTATGGCTTGTGCGAGATTGCTGATGGCTTGTGCGAAATTGCTGTTATTGAACAGACTATTCTGGGTAAATGCACGCAGCAAGTGCCATTGACAAGAAATCGAGTAACAATTGTAATAGGATTTTGAGGCGGAATTGCCTGATCCTTTATGGCTTGTGCGAGATTGCTAATGGCTTGTGCGAATTTGCTGTTATTGAACAGACTATTCTGGGTAAATGCACGCAGCAAGTGCCATAGACAAGAAATCGAGTAACAATTGTAATAGGATTTTGAGGCGGAATTGCCTGATCCTTTATGGATTGTGCGAAATTGCTGTTATTTAACAGACTACTTTGGGTAAATGCACGCAGTAAAAGCCATAGACAAGAAATCGAATAACAATTGTAATAGAATTTTGAGGCGGAATTGCCTGATCCTTTATGGCTTGTGCGAGATTGCTGATGGCTTGTGCGAAATTGCTGTTATTGAACAGACTATTCTGGGTAAATGCACGCAGCAAGAGCCATAGACAAGAAATCGAATAACAATTGTAATAGAATTTTGAGGCGGAATTGCCTGATCCTTTATGGCTTGTGCGAGATTGCTGATGGCTTGTGCGAAATTGCTGTTATTGAACAGACTATTCTGGGTAAATGCACGCAGCAAATGCCATAGACAAGAAATCGAATAACAATTGTAATAGGATTTTGAGGCGGAATTGCCTGATCCTTTATGGATTGTGCGAAATTGCTGTTATTTAACAGACTACTTTGGGTAAATGCACGCAGTAAAAGCCATAGACAAGAAATCGAATAACAATTGTAATAGAATTTTGAGGCGGAATTGCCTGATCCTTTATGGCTTGTGCGAGATTGCTGATGGCTTGTGCGAAATTGCTGTTATTGAACAGACTATTCTGGGTAAATGCACGCAGCAAGTGCCATAGACAAGAAATCGAGTAACAATTGTAATAGGATTTTGAGGCGGAATTGCCTGATCCTTTATGGCTTGTGCGAGATTGCTAATG
The DNA here is from genome assembly GCA_029291075.1 of Eudiplozoon nipponicum. Lineage (NCBI taxonomy): Eukaryota > Metazoa > Platyhelminthes > Monogenea > Mazocraeidea > Diplozoidae > Eudiplozoon > Eudiplozoon nipponicum. The sequence continues at coordinate 6,077 of JAQBSW010013691.1, read as the reverse complement.
GCTTGTGCGAAATTGCTGTTATTGAACAGACTATTCTGGGTAAATGCACGCAGCAAGTGCCATAGACAAGAAATCGAGTAACAATTGTAATAGGATTTTGAGGCGGAATTGCCTGATCCTTTATGGATTGTGCGAAATTGCTGTTATTTAACAGACTACTTTGGGTAAATGCACGCAGTAAAAGCCATAGAAAAGAAATCGAATAACAATTGTAATAGAATTTTGAGGCGGAATTGCCTGATCCTTTATGGCTTGTGCGAGATTGCTGATGGCCTGTGCGAAATTGCTGTTATTGAACAGACTATTCTGGGTAAATGCACGCAGCAAGTGCCATAGACAAGAAATCGAGTAACAATTGTAATAGGATTTTGAGGCGGAATTGCCTGATCCTTTATGGATTGTGCGAAATTGCTGTTATTTAACAGACTACTTTGGGTAAATGCACGCAGTAAAAGCCATAGACAAGAAATCGAATAACAATTGTAATAGAATTTTGAGGCGGAATTGCCTGATCCTTTATGGCTTGTGCGAGATTGCTGATGGCTTGTGCGAAATTGCTGTTATTGAACAGACTATTCTGGGTAAATGCACGCAGTAAATGCCATAGACAAGAAATCGAATAACAATTGTAATAGAATTTTGAGGCGGAATTGCCTGATCCTTTATGGCTTGTGCGAGATTGCTGATGGCTTGTGCGAAATTGCTGTTATTGAACAGACTATTCTGGGTAAATGCACGCAGCAAGTGCCATTGACAAGAAATCGAGTAACAATTGTAATAGGATTTTGAGGCGGAATTGCCTGATCCTTTATGGCTTGTGCGAGATTGCTAATGGCTTGTGCGAATTTGCTGTTATTGAACAGACTACTTTGGGTAAATGCACGCAGCAAGTGCCATAGACAAGAAATCGAGTAACAATAGTAATAGGATTTTGAGGCGGAATTGCCTGATCCTTTATGGATTGTGCGAAATTACTCTTATTTAACAGACTACTTTGGGTAAATGCACGCAGTAAAAGCCATAGACAAGAAATCGAATAACAATTGTAATAGAATTTTGAGGCGGAATTGCCTGATCCTTTATGGCTTGTGCGAGATTGCTGATGGCTTGTGCGAAATTGCTGTTATTGAACAGACTATTCTGGGTAAATGCACGCAGCAAGTGCCATAGACAAGAAATCGAGTAACAATTGTAATAGGATTTTGAGGCGGAATTGCCTGATCCTTTATGGATTGTGCGAAATTGCTGTTATTTAACAGACTACTTTGGGTAAATGCACGCAGTAAATGCCATAGACAAGAAATCGAATAACAATTGTAATAGGATTTTGAGGCGGAATTGCCTGATCCTTTATGCGTGCGGAGCGATGGCTTGTGCGAAATTGCTGTTATTGAACAGACTATTCTGGGTAAATGCACGCAGTAAATGCCATAGACAAGAAATCGAATAACAATTGTAATAGGATTTTGAGGCGGAATTGCCTGATCCTTTATGGCTTGTGCGAGATTGCTGATGGCTTGTGCGAAATTGCTGTTATTGAACAGACTATTCTGGGTAAATGCACGCAGCAAGTGCCATAGACAAGAAATCGAGTAACAATTGTAATAGGATTTTGAGGCGGAATTGCCTGATCCTTTATGGATTGTGCGAAATTGCTGTTATTTAACAGATTACTTTGGGTAAATGCACGCAGTAAAAGCCATAGACAAGAAATCGAATAACAATTGTAATAGAATTTTGAGGCGGAATTGCCTGATCCATTATGGCTTGTGCAAGATTGCTGATGGCTTGTGCGAAATTGCTGTTATTGAACAGACTATTCTGGGTAAATGCACGCAGCAAGTGCCATAGACTAGAAATCGAGTAACAATTGTAATAGGATTTTGAGGCGGAATTGCCTGATCCTTTATGGCTTGTGCGAGATTGCTAATGGCTTGTGCGAAATTGCTGTTATTGAACAAACTATTCTGGGTAAATGCACGCAGCAAGTGCCATAGACTAGAAATCGAGTAACAATTGTAATAGGATTTTGAGGCGGAATTGCCTGATCCTTTATGGATTGTGCGAAATTGCTGTTATTTAACAGACTACTTTGGGTAAATGCACGCAGTAAAAGCCATAGAAAAGAAATCGAATAACAACTGTAATAGAATTTTGAGGCGGAATTGCCTGATCCTTTATGGCTTGTGCGAGATTGCTGATGGCCTGTGCGAAATTGCTGTTATTGAACAGACTATTCTGGGTAAATGCACGCAGCAAGTGCCATAGACAAGAAATCGAGTAACAATTGTAATAGGATTTTGAGGCGGAATTGCCTGATCCTTTATGGATTGTGCGAAATTGCTGTTATTTAACAGATTACTTTGGGTAAATGCACGCAGTAAAAGCCATAGACAAGAAATCGAATAACAATTGTAATAGAATTTTGAGGCGGAATTGCCTGATCCTTTATGGCTTGTGCGAGATTGCTGATGGCTTGTGCGAAATTGCTGTTATTGAACAGACTATTCTGGGTAAATGCACGCAGCAAGTGCCATAGACAAGAAATCGAGTAACAATTGTAATAGGATTTTGAGGCGGAATTGCCTGATCCTTTATGGCTTGTGCGAGATTGCTAATGGCTTGTGCGAAATTGCTGTTATTGAACAGACTATTCTGGGTAAATGCACGCAGCAAGTGCCATAGACAAGAAATCGAGTAACAATTGTAATAGGATTTTGAGGCGGAATTGCCTGATCCTTTATGGATTGTGCGAAATTGCTGTTATTTAACAGACTACTTTGGGTAAATGCACGCAGTAAAAGCCATAGACAAGAAATCGAATAACAATTGTAATAGAATTTTGAGGCGGAATTGCCTGATCCTTTATGGCTTGTGCGAGATTGCTGATGGCTTGTGCGAAATTGCTGTTATTGAACAGACTATTCTGGGTAAATGCACGCAGCAAGTGCCATAGACAAGAAATCGAATAACAATTGTAATAGAATTTTGAGGCGGAATTGCCTGATCCTTTATGGCTTGTGCGAGATTGCTGATGGCTTGTGCGAAATTGCTGTTATTGAACAGACTATTTTGGGTAAATGCACGCAGCAAATGCCATAGACAAGAAATCGAATAACAATTGTAATAGGATTTTGAGGCGGAATTGCCTGATCCTTTATGGATTGTGCGAAATTGCTGTTATTTAACAGACTACTTTGGGTAAATGCACGCAGTAAAAGCCATAGACAAGAAATCGAATAACAATTGTAATAGAATTTTGAGGCGGAATTGCCTGATCCTTTATGGCTTGTGCGAGATTGCTGATGGCTTGTGCGAAATTGCTGTTATTGAACAGACTATTCTGGGTAAATGCACGCAGTAAGTGCCATAGACAAGAAATCGAGTAACAATTGTAATAGGATTTTGAGGCGGAATTGCCTGATCTTTATGGCTTGTGCGAGATTGCTGATGGCTTGTGCGAAATTGCTGTTATTGAACAGACTATTCTGGGTAAATGCACGCAGCAAGTGCCATAGACAAGAAATCGAGTAACAATTGTAATAGGATTTTGAGGCGGAATTGCCTGATCCTTTATGGATTGTGCGAAATTGCTGTTATTTAACAGACTACTTTGGGTAAATGCACGCAGTAAAAGCCATAGACAAGAAATCGAATAACAATTGTAATAGAATTTTGAGGCGGAATTGCCTGATCCTTTATGGCTTGTGCGAGATTGCTGATGGCCTGTGCGAAATTGCTGTTATTGAACAGACTATTCTGGGTAAATGCACGCAGCAAGTGCCATAGACAAGAAATCGAGTAACAATTGTAATAGGATTTTGAGGCGGAATTGCCTGATCCTTTATGGATTGTGCGAAATTGCTGTTATTTAACAGACTACTTTGGGTAAATGCACGCAGTAAAAGCCATAGACAAGAAATCGAATAACAATTGTAATAGAATTTTGAGGCGGAATTGCCTGATCCTTTATGGCTTGTGCGAGATTGCTGATGGCTTGTGCGAAATTGCTGTTATTGAACAGACTATTCTGGGTAAATGCACGCAGTAAATGCCATAGACAAGAAATCGAGTAACAATTGTAATAGGATTTTGAGGCGGAATTGCCTGATCCTTTATGGCTTGTGCGAGATTGCTGATGGCTTGTGCGAAATTGCTGTTATTGAACAGACTATTCTGGGTAAATGCACGCAGCAAGTGCCATAGACAAGAAATCGAGTAACAATTGTAATAGGATTTTGAGGCGGAATTGCCTGATCCTTTATGGCTTGTGCGAGATTGCTAATGGCTTGTGCGAATTTGCTGTTATTGAACAGACTACTTTGGGTAAATGCACGCAGCAAGTGCCATAGACAAGAAATCGAGTAACAATTGTAATAGGATTTTGAGGCGGAATTGCCTGATCCTTTATGGATTGTGCGAAATTGCTGTTATTTAACAGACTACTTTGGGTAAATGCACGCAGTAAAAGCCATAGACAAGAAATCGAATAACAATTGTAATAGAATTTTGAGGCGGAATTGCCTGATCCTTTATGGCTTGTGCGAGATTGCTGATGGCTTGTGCGAAATTGCTGTTATTGAACAGACTATTCTGGGTAAATGCACGCAGCAAGTGCCATAGACAAGAAATCGAGTAACAATTGTAATAGGATTTTGAGGCGGAATTGCCTGATCCTTTATGGATTGTGCGAAATTGCTGTTATTTAACAGACTACTTTGGGTAAATGCACGCAGTAAAAGCCATAGACAAGAAATCGAATAACAATTGTAATAGAATTTTGAGGCGGAATTGCCTGATCCTTTATGGCTTGTGCGAGATTGCTGATGGCTTGTGCGAAATTGCTGTTATTGAACAGACTATTCTGGGTAAATGCACGCAGCAAGTGCCATAGACAAGAAATCGAGTAACAATTGTAATAGGATTTTGAGGCGGAATTGCCTGATCCTTTATGGCTTGTGCGAGATTGCTGATGGCTTGTGCGAAATTGCTGTTATTGAACAGACTATTCTGGGTAAATGCACGCAGCAAGTGCCATAGACAAGAAATCGAGTAACAATTGTAATAGGATTTTGAGGCGGAATTGCCTGATCCTTTATGGATTGTGCGAAATTGCTGTTATTTAACAGACTACTTTGGGTAAATGCACGCAGTAAAAGCCATAGACAAGAAATCGAATAACAATTGTAATAGAATTTTGAGGCGGAATTGCCTGATCCTTTATGGCTTGTGCGAGATTGCTGATGGCTTGTGCGAAATTGCTGTTATTGAACAGACTATTCTGGGTAAATGCACGCAGCAAGTGCCATAGACAAGAAATCGAGTAACAATTGTAATAGGATTTTGAGGCGGAATTGCCTGATCCTTTATGGCTTGTGCGAGATTGCTAATGGCTTGTGCGAAATTGCTGTTATTGAACAGACTACTTTGGGTAAATGCACGCAGCAAGTGCCATAGACAAGAAATCGAGTAACAATTGTAATAGGATTTTGAGGCGGAATTGCCTGATCCTTTATGGATTGTGCGAAATTGCTGTTATTTAACAGACTACTTTGGGTAAATGCACGCAGTAAAAGCCATAGACAAGAAATCGAATAACAATTGTAATAGGATTTTGAGGCGGAATTGCCTGATCCTTTATGGATTGTGCGAAATTGCTGTTATTTAACAGACTACTTTGGGTAAATGCACGCAGTAAATGCCATAGACAAGAAATCGAATAACAATTGTAATAGAATTTTGAGGCGGAATTGCCTGATCCTTTATGGCTTGTGCGAGATTGCTGATGGCTTGTGCGAAATTGCTGTTATTGAACAGACTATTCTGGGTAAATGCACGCAGCAAGTGCCATAGACAAGAAATCGAGTAACAATTGTAATAGGATTTTGAGGCGGAATTGCCTGATCCTTTATGGCTTGTGCGAGATTGCTGATGGCTTGTGCGAAATTGCTGTTATTGAACAGACTACTTTGGGTAAATGCACGCAGTAAGTGCCATAGACAAGAAATCGAGTAACAATTGTAATAGGATTTTGAGGCGGAATTGCCTGATCCTTTATGGATTGTGCGAAATTGCTG
>JAQBSW010013690.1:0-13322 GCA_029291075.1 Eudiplozoon nipponicum | reverse complement strand
ACTGAAAATTGTGTGTAGTGTAGTGTACGGCAGGATAGCTCAGTGGTTAGAGCACCAGATTCCGAAGCAGACGTGCCCAGGTTCGTATCCTGTCCGCGGCAAATTCTGGCCAGTACTTGATGAGTTCCCAATAAGGACGAAACCGGTCTACTGGATGAATTGCCTTTTCTACACTATACAATTCTTAGTTTATACTGACATATGTAAGTAATTAATGGGTCAGGTGTTTATATCAAGACCGCAACCTTGATTATAATAATTGTTATCACCACCCGCGCAACCAATGTTCGTTTAATTCTTGTTTTCTGTTTATGTTAAAACTGGCAGTTAACAGGAGATTTTAAAATTAACCTCACTACCTTCTTATTATTTGGATGATATTTTATTTCGGTTTAAACGCAAATCAAATGCAATTGCACAAAAAACTAAAATTTTAGAGATGCAAAATGATTCTGAAATTAGGTAAGTTCGGTTAAATTTATATTTTTGATTTTTAAATGTAATTAATGCATAGCTTTGGTGTGTGTGTGTGTGTTTTATCCTGATTAATTGACTGTGAAGACCATTCAATTGAATAAATAGTCCATTGAAATCATCATTAATACATCTTTGTTTGTAAAACAGGTTTTCTTCATTGACAATGGTCCGCTCTTCAGCAAGAGCCATGTTTAATACTGGCTAATTTATTAATATGAATGAATCATTTCCAAGTAGATGATTTTTTTAAAGTATGAATACTAGGAATAAGGGCTGTATTTAATCAGATAGCGTAATCTGCCTGTGGCACTGGGTACTCAACTTGAAAGCAATTAGCATTAATAGGTCTAATGTATATGTTAGCTTGTTTTTTACACAGTCTCCTATATCAATGCTTGAATCAAGATAGAAGCACCATAATTGTTTTTATTTAAATCAAGTTGCCGATCTTAATATAGCCACCAGTCCCATTATATACGTACATTTTTAAGTATAAACTAAGAATTGTATAATGTATAAAAGACAATTCATCCAATATGAACGAAAACGATTTACCGGATACATTGCCTTTCTACATTATATAATGCTTAGGTTATACTGACAATTGTATGTGTATAATGGAACTGATGTTTATAATAAAGTCGAAACCTTGGTTAAATAACTGTTATCAGCGTCCGCGCAACTAATGTTCGTTTAATTGTTTTTAGTCTTTCAATTAAACTATGACACCTGTAATAATTCATTAGTTTATTTCAAGTAAACACTAAAATAAAATAAAAATGAGTTGTTTGGATTAGAACTGCATAAAGCTAAAATGACATGATTCAATGTAAGATCTCTGAATTAAAAATTAGATAGCATTAAATAGTAGGTGAATATACGAATGTATTTTTATATATAGCGGAAAACTTCACAGATGTTTTTTTTAAACCAAATAAATAAAAAATTTAGTTGTCGAGCTCTTAAATTGATAGATAATAATTTCAAAGAATTGATTTAAAACATGTTACAAAACAATTCCAGTTCGATTCTCTGGAGTGTGAATCCATTTGCGAACATGTCACTGATCTAGTGTGAATTGGTAAAGGCTGTTACTTCTGTACTTTGCAAATTTAAATCAATCTGCTGTTTCTTACTAGGGAACATACATAAAATCGTCGTGAAACCACGCCTTTTACACTTATATTTATATTTTTAATTAAACAAATAAAATCAGAATGCTAATTCATTATATGTATATCAATAATTACATTGGATTTAAATGGTTGAAATCGGCTATATCCTGAAGTAGGTGGGATGTTAAATAAACATCATTTATCGATTTCAAAATCAGTTTATAAAATCTTCTCTTGATTTAAATACGAAAAACGAGCAGTTATATTATGTACATTGGCTAGCGTATGGACATCAAAATTCTGAATGTTACTATCTGTTTTACACTTTAAATGAATACATCAATAAATTTTTATCTACAAATTGGATGACATCAGCTAATTCGTCCATCCACTGTCTCATAATTTCGTTTGTTTAATTTGTATTTTAAAGGCCAATTTTAAAGGTTATAATGCAAACGCTAGTTGCTACTGGCATTCAAATGACACAGTTCATTTCAGTAAACGAGTATTTAGGCACACTAGGCTTTAACAATTAAAAGAACATTGGTTGCGTGGGCAATGATAACAACTATTATAATCAAGGTTGCTATCTTGATATAAGCACCTGCCCCATTAAATACTTAAATATGTCTGCATAATACAAATCCTAGTTTATAATGAAATATGTAAGTAATTAATGGGTCAGGTGCTTATATCAAGATCACAACCTTGATTATAACAATAGGCCTTTAAAATCCTTATTCGGTCAATCGCTAGGATGTGTAGCCTTCTTGCGTAAAGTTTGCAGAATCACGCTGCTATTCATTTGCCAGGTAAGACTGAATTAATGTGAATCGTCGGTAAATAGATAAAACAATTAATTTTCTTCTATTTTAGAAAAGTACGCAATTACGCTTATTCATTGTACCCTTCCTGTGTGAAAAACAAAAAGAAATCTTATCAGATATAAGAAATATTTCTTTCGCATTGTCTTCTCAAATATCTACTAATGAACATATCTTTATATATAAATTGGAAAGCAAAACAAGATAGAAATATGTGAACATAGAGAGAGTGTGAAAAACAGAAACCAATCAAATTGCGTATGTCACATTCAGTTCCAGCTCAATGATTGTACGTGCTTCTTCTGCTTACATAAATCCGGCTGCAATTTGTTTATCCATAAGGCTTCGTATGTGGCTAGCTCCCTTTTGTTTTTGCGTTTAGTAATTACTTTGAATGCTACGTTTGGAGAACATACGTGCGATGTTTCGTTGATGTGTTGCGCAGACGTGTATTTACCATTTGATTTAAAACAGGCGTTCAAATTGCAATGTTCTCTCATTCGAGTAATTAGCCGTCTGGTCGATCGGCCTACGTAAGTTGATCGACAACTTGCGCATGTATATTGGTAAATAATATTTGATATCGACATTAACGGCTTTTTCTCTTTGATTGCTGATAAAGGCAAGTGTGTTACCCTAAATAACACTCGTAGTTTAGCTGCATTAAATGTGCGTGTTAATGCTGCTTCTACTTTCTTTTATGCCATTCGGGAAACTGCATCTCTCTTAAATGGGATGTTTAGGTAGACTGTTTTCTTTTCTGGCCCATAATACATATGTTTCTGTTTTATTCCCCTTTTAATAATTGATTCAATTAATTGTCTGGGATAGCCATTAGACATTAAATCGTTAATTGATTTATTATATTCATTTTCTTTAGAATCTTGACTAACCAACCTGTCAATTCTTGAAAAGCAACCACGAACTGTTGCTAATTTATATTGAAATGGCACAAAACTGCTGTAATGCAAATACTGTGCAGACCATGTTGGTTTATGGTAAATTGTTCTGTTTAATTAACCATTAGTTTCTTTCTTCACACTCTTTCTATGTTCACATATTTCTACCTTGTTTCGCTTTCCAATTTATATATGAAGATATGTTCATTTGTAGATATTTGACAAGACAATGCGAAAGAAATATTTCTTATATCTGATAAAATTTCTTTTTGTTTTTGCACACAGGAAGGGTACAATGAATTTTATTAAAGCTCGCATTTCAAAAGTATGCTTATTTAGTTTAAAGATAAATTAATGTGATCACTCAGTGAAGCGATAGGTTATATGCATGCAGATGATTTTATTTTATTGAAATTTATTTATAATATGTCTTTTACTGTGGTTCCTGTGCAACCGTGACCAAAATCCAAAAGGGCAACTAATGAGTCTAGTGCAAGACTGTAGTGATATTTGTTGAAAAATAGGCTTAAATATTCCAGTATAAAACTTATACCTCATTAAATAAAAAATGGATTTCAAGCTATGGAAAATGCTATTGGATTTGCCAATTTTAAAATCTGGAACAATTTACCTGTCTATGGTCAGTTATAACCAAACGTGAATTAGTAGAGAATTATCTCTCTAAATAAGTATTTTATAAGAGAATAATTACCTTCTATTGGAAAATATTTACTAATATACATTATTTCTGATAAAATTTTCGACAATGAATATGAATATGCTGATTTATTAAAATAACATTTACCTGTAAATTGATGATCGTTTTTGTAATGAAAAGCAGGGAAGGGATACAGAAGTTAAGAGTAAAATAGTTCTAATCATCTTAACCAACCGTCTGTCTGAGCATTCACATTTCTCTTCATGAAATAATAATATGAGCAATTAATTGCTTTTAATATTTTCAGATCTGCGTTTATAGTGCTTGTTTCGTCAAATATTTCTTTTGTAATGATGAAAATTTTGGTTTTATCTCAGTTTAGCTTTACTTCCTTTTAGGTTACTCATTGTAATTCGTCACATCTCATCATCGTGTGCTTCGATTTCCCAATTTAATTTCTAAATTTTTTTACTTATCACTTTATAAACATTAAATAACACATATTCGCTAGTTTGTTGTCAGATATTTCTTAAATGATTGGGCAGTATCCACGATTTTCTTTCGTGGGTAGTAGATTTGCCCTATTAGTTTCTCAAAGATCCGATTAATACCCATCTCCGTGTACGCATCGCGATCGTCTTCGTAGTGGCTGGGTTCTGGTTTGTCCATGTTCCCCGAAGATTAGATCGCACCTCGTTTCCAGTGCTTAGTATGAATGATGTTGAAGTCTTCCGAGGAAACGGACGAATCAACATCCACCCAACACGAAGGCAAACTCGATGCGCACTTGGAAATTGGGGTCAGTTGGATCTTTTCGAAAGTGATAATGCAAATATATGACCCACGAAGGGAAGCCATGGATACTCTAAACACTCACAAGTTGTCGAAAAAGTTTTCTAAAAGCTTTCTATTTATCGATTTGTTCGTTTAGCGCTTGTTGCAGGTGGACAAAATTTCTAAAAAACCTGATTTGCGTTCACAACGCTAGATTTCATTTTTATTATTATTTGTGCTTTTGAAAAAAACTTCACTGGCATTGAAAAAACCTCGGCCTTTGTTGTTTCTTTAATATTAAAACATATATATTGTCTTCGGGTGACATTAGAACCACTACATGAACAAAACGGGAACGGAAAAGAAGAATAAATCTGTAGCGTACTAAGAAACAGTTAAACAGATTTTAAGCTAAAATTTTTTGAAATCTGTTTGTTATGGTTAAAAGGAAATTATAAATAAGTTCTCTTCTATCTACAGGAGCACAATTTAAGCACACTTTTAATTTTTAAAATATTGAAATCCGACTAATCTACAATAGGTGTTAATTCCCTGCAGGCATTTAAAATGAAGGTTATTCTAAAAGCATTAAAGTTAAAATTTGCGAAAATAAAGTTATTCGACCGTTCCCTGATGTCCTTAGGTGGGTATGCTTGAATTTTACAGGAATAAACTGACCGGTCGTAATTCCTACATGATGAAAAGCAGAAAATAAATTGCATAATGACAAACAGACAATAAAGGGGAAAGGAATATATATTTTTTGTTTTTTTCTAAATTGTCTCACATGCGTTTCTCTACTCACCTAGGTAATACAGTGTTTGTTACTATAATAGAATAGTAAATTAATCTAACTTCAAATGATGAAGTTACAGTGCAAAAATTTTCTTACCAGATAAGCATAAACCTCCGATATTTTATATATGCTTTTTAACACACAATTGCGTAACGTAAATATACACATATATATATATATATATATATATATATATATATATATAATATATATATATATATATATATATATATATACGATTATATTTGTAAATTTATTAATATAATAAAACAATTGAATTTAAAAATACGCCGGCTTTGTCCTTATTGGGCACTCATGAGTATTCATTAAAATTGACGCGATCGGGATTTGTATTAGAGAGCATTTTTATCAGAGTGGTGTCACTAATCCCGGATGCGACAATTTTTGCTACTATTGATAAATTGTCTATTTAGAATGAGGTCTATTCATAAGATGAATTTCATTTTCTTCTTAAATAATTTTTAGTTGATGCGTATAATCAAATCTTATCATTAAAATTTAATACGACATCAGTCACTCAGGTGGCATGGTGTCGGCGTTCTAATTATGGATATGGCGTAGTAAGTTGAAACAGAAACGCAGGCTGACCAAAGTATATAATTTATTGAAAAAAGTTAAAATGCATAAAGTGTCTTGCTTTTATAACCTTAAGTAAAGCAGCTGGGGTCTGAGCAAAATGCATTGGGATTCAAACTCCGGAGGAATGAATTCTGAATGCTATGAGAAATCAACAGGTCTAGTGGATAAATATAACTTTCCACCTTGTGCAAAGCTTGGTTGATACTGTAATATATATATATATATATATATATATATATATATATATATATATATATATATATAATCGTTATACTTAAACCAGCATATATGCGTTGGTTTCAAGTATAACGATTACATAAATTGATATCCATCATCTGAGTAACATGTACATTTCGGTACTATAGTGTTGGTATCGGTTACCGACACAATAGCCATAGTGTTAGTATCCTTTACAGACTCGGTATATATATTATATAGTGTGAGTTAGCGTTGAAGTCGCATTGTCGTAGACTTTATATGATGTTAGCTTCACTATTGCAGGTTTACACATTCGTCTAGGAGATTGTACCGTCCTATTATTCCACATTCTTCACCCAAATATATAGTGGTTAAAGGGCGTAATACCGGCTCCTACTGATGAGTCGCCAGTAAGCACGAAACGAATGTGCATGAGATTATACTTTCCGTTCATGCTGCCTTTGGTTTATCCTTCTGGTCACAACTGAACTAATTTGTTACTAGGTTCGCAACACCTAATACATACTTGCATATATATTAGTTCTTCGCAACAAAACAGTATTTAACTGTAATATTTGTGACAATTTAATTTGCCTTTTCCAAAAATTACACAGGAAATTTTGTTCAACAGGCTGTATATAGAGTACGGATGTACTAATCCATTATGTCAAATATATTTTTAGTGAAATTTAACTTAAATCATGTTCGGCTTTCATTAAAGAAATGTTAATGTTTGATCATTATGAATTGCGAAGAGTAGGAATATTTGGCAATTGGTCTTATTTCGGGTCCGTATTATTTACAGATGCTACGTGTGATTCAATAGAAAATATGAGGAAGACGTTCTAATAGATTTATTTTATTTGAAAAAATAATGCAAGATCACTGGTGCTAAACAAATTGAAATTTGTAACTCAAAGCGCTATACTTTATGCCTTAATAAAGATCAAAATTACTTAATGAGTTATTATATCAATGCCAAATGAACCAGCGCGAAATTTGGCCAATAGCTGATTTACCAATTAAATCTAATACGAAGCCACTTATCCAATTGTTGATTTATATATTATATTTCATTTATTTCCAAGATATAATATTTGGACATTAAACACATTTGAATGTGCTATTTTCACATTGAGTCCTTATTTATTATTTTCTGCATGAAGACCACACTGCGGTTTGTCTTCCTCTATGTCAAGATAATTTTCCAAATTCTGGTTGAGTAAATCCGAAGGAAAATTTATAACTTTACTTGCGTTGTTCCGATATTCTTTTAGCCATTATTTGCTGGAAAAATAGATAATTTAATGATGGCTTTTGCTGTGGTACGGAGCATGGACGATGTGTTAATGTACATGCTCGAATGGACAAACTTAGTTATTTAATGAATGCAAGCATTAAAATTGCTATCTAAACCAAGGTTGCGAATTTGATATAAACACAAATTCCAGTTTAAACTATGAATTGTTTAGTGTAGTAAAAGCAATTCTTCCAATAGATCGGTTCGTCATTATTAAGAACTCTTCATGTATTGTCCAGAATTTGCACGCGTAACAAATGACCGTTTAATTATATTTAAATTTTTATGTTGATAGTATATTTTTGGTTTTGGAACGACATGCTTGTGAGATAACTGCTTTGTAAATTCAATAAATGACACATCATACTTTTTTGCAGTTAGAAATAATTTAGACAAAATTCGCACTTTTCTAAATGTGAGCTGGAGCATAGAATCTTGTGCAGATCAGACTTCAAAATTTGCTACATATTAAAATGGAACAAAAGATCTATTTACTATATTTGACAAAAGGCCATTGCGCATTACTTCACGTGATTAATTACAAGATCCGCTGAGTGCTATAATAATTCTCTTATCCTGAATAGTTGTCAAACATATTTTATAGACAAGAACATATCTAATATTGCAAATTTTTGCAAGATAGGTAAGAAACTGATATATATATATATATATATATATATATATATATATATATATATATATATATATATATATATATATAACAATTTTGTTAAATTCACCTTTATTAAATTATGGGGAAAAAACCGTACTCCATTAATTATATTAATAAATGCTATTCCATGGATTAAGTTTATTTTAGCTCAAAAAATATATATTTGAAGAAGCATTGTAGTGTTTTAAACGAAGATTGAATTATGCATTGATTTACACATACTTTGCAGCTGAACTTCTTGTGATTAAATCAATCACCAATCATCTCTTACATCATCTAAAAGACAAAATATCACTGCAATATGTACCCACATTTATTTAAAATTTTATCCTTTACTGTAATACATCTTTAAACGGCATTGGTTGCGCGACAGGGAATAGAGTAATTCTTTTGAAATGCGAGCTTTAATAAAATTTATTGTACCCTTCCTGTGTGCAAAAACAAAAAGAAATTTTATCAGATATAAGAAAATTTTCTTTCTCATGGTCTTCTCAAATATCTACTCATGAACATATCTTTATATATAAATTGGAAAGCAAAACAAGATAGAAATATGTGAACATAGAGAGAGTGTGAAAAATAGAAACCAATCAAATTGCGTGCGTCACATCCAGTTCAAGCTCAATGCTTGTACGTGCTTCTTCTGCTTACATAAATCCGGCTGCAATTTGTTTATCCATAAGGCTTCGTATGTGGCTAGCTCCCTTTTGTTTTTGCATTTAGTAATTACTTTGAATGCTACGTCTGGAGAACATACGTGCGATGTTTCGATGATGTGTTGCGCAATAACAGACGTGTATTCACCATTTGATTTAAAACAGGCGTTCAAGTTGCAATGTTCTCTCATTCGAGTAATTAACCGTCTGGTCGATCGGCCTACGTAAGTTGATCGACAACTTGCGCATCTACCTGATACATCCCATTTAGGGAGATCGACAGTTTCCACTGAATGCACACAAAGAAAGTTGAAGCAGCATTGACACGCACATTTAATGCAGCCGAACTACGAGTGTTATTTAGGGTAACACACTTGCCTTTACCAGCAATCAAAGAGAAACAGCCGTTAATGTCGATATCAAATATTATTTACCAATATACATGCGCAAGTTGTCGATCAACTTACGTAGGCCGATCGACCAGACGCTTAATTACTCGAATGAGAGAACATTGCACTTAAACGCCTGTTTTAAATCAAATGGTGAATACACGTCTGCTATTGCGCAACACATCATCGAAACATCGCACGTATGTTCTCCAGACGTAGCATTCAAAGTAATTACTAAATGCAAAAACAAAAGGGAGCTAGCCACATACGAAGCCTTATGGATAAACAAATTGCAGCCGGATTTATGTAAGCAGAAGAAGCACGTACAAGCATTGAGCTTGAACTGGATGTGACGCACGCAATTTGATTGGTTTCTATTTTTCACACTCTCTCTTTGTTCACATATTTCTATCTTGTTTTGCTTTCCAATTTATATATAAAGATATGTTCATGAGTAGATATTTGAGAAGACCATGAGAAAGAAAATTTTCTTTATATCTGGCAAAATTTCTTTTTGTTTTGCAAACGGGAAGAGTTACAAAGAACAAATATTACTAGCACTTGCTGTGCAAAACAAGGTGTTTGCATCCAATGACTTCAATTTTACTCCGGATGTTTGGGCTTTCTATTTCAGAAGATTTTTTCAACGGATATTATATCTAAATAAAATTTTTGCAATTATCAAGTCTGTGGTAGATGTGGTTTAAACTGTTTCATTTTTACATACTAGTAGATCTCATAAGCCTAACTGTCTTTTCACAAGATAAAAGGGCCATGTATGCATGTGTGTGTGTCTGCATCTTTACAATTATCCAAGTGAATTTGCAGTGATCTAATGAAACCTACTGCAGATTTCAAACTAGTTATACGAGCTAGTAAACACCAATTCATTTATTTAACCAATTATCTAATAACATAGAAAAACTACCGTCAGTTACGCGTACTGACGCGTTTCGAACTCCCATGATCGTCATCACAGTACGACGGCAAACGGATTAGCAAGGATCAAACCGCAATGCATATATATATGGAAAGCAAAATTAGATATGCGGCGCTCACCTCTGGTAGTTTAACACTTCCTTTTTTAATTGAAGTATTAACGAGTGGCATCCACGCAAAGAAGGAGGCAGGATAATGTGAGTATACCAGTCGAAAGATTTTTTGGGAAAGAGATAGTAAAATAAAAAGTTTAATTAAGATAGGAGGTTCAAATAAATGTGGGTCATAAAAGAAACTAAATATATTGCCTACTGGAAGAAAAATTAAAGCAATATTCTGAAGATAAGGTGTCTTTTAAACATCAAGATTTATTTTAAAATTGGTACGCTTCATAAAGACAATAGATTCAGTAAGATAAAAATTAATAAATCATGAATATATAATTTAATCCTAAAATTACTTAAGATATCGTTAATTAATCTTCCTATGCCATATGCAAATTAATGGTACTTTACTTTCTTATTATTTTTCTTAAGGAGTTTCTGCTTTAGATTTGTGTCAGCTTTGCTTCCCCTTTATTCCAGATCGAGTCCAATGTCTTTTATAAGCTGCTCCAGTTATTATGTCTACACTCAATGTAATTGCGATGGATACTATAATCAATCTTTTTTATCTATTATTACCACATATTAATACGCGTATGAATTCATCCTAGTTTAATCCGCACGTCACCTGACTCTGCTGCATGAGAAGCAAGGCTACAGATGAGCTTTCTGCGTACGATATGTATCCGCGTTCTTCTCTTAAACAAAATTACGCGCAATTTGGATCAGCATGGCTTCTTCCACATGATAATCAGGCTTCTCGTCCTTTATATGGAATTCTCATGCACCCAGAGCCATCTAACCGGTCCAATTTTTCTGTGCCTCCTTTGATCGAAAGGTTTAGTGTCAATGGTTAAAGATTTTTTAATGGTACAAATAGCTTTTTTCAATACCCTAATTATTGGCTTACCCGCTTAGTTTAGGTGTCAGGCGTTGACCATGAAATACCCGCGAGCACTGGTCATTGGTATTGATCTGCAATTCACGTACTTCCAATTCGATTAAATTTCCTTATGCAATTCATCATAGTTGTTTTTATTAGCTTCAAATTAACAATGAATATAACCCGAAGTCTACCCAATTAAAACTTCCACTGTTTTGTATAGATTATTCTCAGTTTTCTCTTTTTAATTGATTTTAAGGTGACAAATTTCATTTTAAGGAATGATTTCATTTTAAGCTAAGAAGCATGCTGAAGTAAGAAACATTTCTATATACATATCGCTAATTTTGAAATATTTTTCTCATTAATCTGAGATCCAAAAAAATAATTCAGCACATGCTACATTAGGATTGTAAATAGTCAGTTCTTTCACTTGAATTGCTAAATTTAAAAAGTTATCATTTCGTTCACCCCGTGATTCGAAATAAATAATATTTTACCTAAAATGTGACATGAACGGAACGTATAATCTCGTGCACATTTGTTTCGTGCTTACTGGCGATTCATCAGTAGGAGCCGGTATTACGCACTTTAACCACTTTATATTCGATTAAGTAATGTGGGAAAACGGGACGGTAAAATCTCCTATGCGAATGCGTAAACCAACAGTAGTAAGGCTAGCTTCATATAAAGCCTTCGACAATGCGACTTCAAAGTTAAATGTGTATTTATAATATATGCACCATGCCTTGTTAATGGTACCAACACTATGGATATCGTGCCAGTACCTGATAGCAGCACTATGGTTATCGAAAAGATAAATGGTACCAAGACAACGGATTTCAATGTATGCTAAAGTTCACCAAAATTTAGATTACAGAATATTTCTGAACGCTTGATACTCCAGTAAATACACACACTCTGGCCTTAATCGATAGCCATTATCACATTCGCGGTTATCATGACATCATTCAATTAAATATATAAAAGTTAGATACTGTTTGTGGTGGAGAACTAATATATATGAAAATATTATTTGGGGTATCAAATTAGTTCAGTTGTGACCAGAAGGATAAACCAAAGGCAGCATGAACGGAAAGTATAATCTCATGCACATTCGTTTCGTGCGCACACCTAACACCATATTGAATTGAAATTGTCGCCCACACCACAGCGCGACAAGTGACATCATTGAGGCGAAAACCATATTTTCGGGTATTTGGGCACGCGCTGGTTGGCGGCCTTCGTGAACCCCCAGCGCCCGATATCCGTATATTGGTACCATGTACGGCCTCCGGCACTATGGCCCCGACATCGATTGCGACTTTGTATACCGCCAGTGTTCAGCTATCATTATATATACAGCCCGCTATAGTGGTGCCGTTATATTCGGCATTTTGATGGCCCCTTCCGCCTTACGAGGCACACATTCGTCTGGTAGCTGCAAGCTCTTATTGCTCCATTTGGCTTTACACCTTAGTGGTTAGAACGGCACGCGTCTGCCTTTACCGATGAGAATAAACGACGCACAGCGTATATTATAAATTCCACCACGGTTTTAACGATGCGGATACCTTGTCTATTTGTTTGATTTTGCAACACCTGACACATTTCTTGTTTATTACATATATCGCCATCCCACCCTTCATTTCATTTTTGATTTTGCGCATTTAACTTTCATTTTCGCCTTCAAATAGTATCATCACGTGATTATGTTTATATTTGATAAATTATATTAAAAATTTCTTTATGATTTGCACGAGCAGCTTAACCTTTTGTTATAGTAAAGATTGCTGACATTTCGATCATGATGACAGATGATGAAGCTAATGGCAGGCGGCGCGGCGGCGATGAACGAAAAAGACGAAAGATGAGATGAAGAGAAAGAAGAAAAGAAGAAGAGGAGAAGAAGAGATCGATGATGATGATGGCATTTCTGACATTATCAGATGGTGGATGAAAGAAAAGATGATGATGTTTGATGATCATGAATGATGATGATGATGATGATGATGATGATGAGATGATGATGGGATG
>JAQBSW010013689.1:0-13324 GCA_029291075.1 Eudiplozoon nipponicum | reverse complement strand
AAAGTTAATGTCCTGCGACGTTACTAAGAAGACAAATTAGCAATCTTAATCTAGTACTGTGGGTCGTCATTAACAGGGCCAGAAAAGAGTTCCCGGAAAATAACGTGAAAGTTTATGCATATTTGCAGTGTGTGGGCGTCTAAAAGTGCTTACAGACACTTGCTCTGGTTTCTAGTTCGTTGGCCGGCGATCTTTGGACTAGATTCCCTTGAATAAATAGAATTGTCGAAACAGGATGAGTTAGTTGCTGTTTAAAGGCCTAGACTTATCTTGTCGAAGATCTGCGGCAACACCAAGGTTATTGGCACACGTAGAATTACGATTAATAAATTATATAATACGTATGACTGGATGCGCTGCAACGAGAAGATTGGCGCGACTGAAGACTATACAACACGATGACACAGCGTTGTAAACACGAGTCCATCAGTGAGGATAGATGGACAGTGAAGCGGAGTATGTGACAACAATCACACGAAGCGAGCAGTCATGTTGCTTTCAAAAAAATTCGAATTCGCACGCAATTGGTCAACCGAAATTTTGCACGTTTAATTGGTCCAGCATATTTAAATTTGAATTTAATTTTGGTGATATGTCTGCGAATTAATGATACAATAATAATAATAATACAATAATAATAATAATAATAATACATTTATTTTGGCATCAAAGGCCAACTGGCCCGACCATTGAAATAATAAATCAAGGGTAGGATATGTGGAGGTAATGGAATTGTGACTAGCAAAGTATTTAATAGCAGAGAGGAGGGGTTGATGAAGGGAAAAGTTATCATTAACATCAAGATAGTTCAATCTGGTGAAAAATAAATAAAAACGAAGTTCCATTTCACTAGACAAGATCAATTAGAGATAGTCCATGAAGTGTCAGAGCTTCAAGGTGAGTGTGAGATCAAAAATGTTGGCGGACCGGAGGTAGACGTCGACCGATGGAGTCCATTGTCGTGGAGATTGAGTTGATGGAGCATAGCCTAGACATGGATGGAATCTGCTGGATTGAAGCAAGCGAGTCTTGCAGGGGTCGCAGGCGTCCGTAGAACGACGTTGTGGATTGGAAGGGAAGGTGAGGGGAGTCGGGATGTCCGAAGCAAAACCGTTGGTGGATCGGTAGGGCTGTTGAGTTTCCGGTCTTCCGCTGAAACAAGAAAGAAAAGTATTGGATAAGCAAAACGTAGTAAAGTGTTCACAATGTGGATATGATGGGGTCAAGAATAGGCTGAGAAGTTGTATCAGTGAGTCGAGAATGAAAAATTAAAACAAGAGGGGTAAAGTAGAAAATTAGATGATTGCCTGAGGGATTTCGCCCTCCGATGTCAGTAAAGGGAATAGCCTAGGATGAAGGAAATTTTATGGATTGAGAAGGAACCAGTTTCGTTTCCAATCTGTCGTATCACAAAAAAGTTTGTTGAAGAAGTACTGATGAGCTGCCTTTTTAAATTCGTGCTGGGGTAGGAGCTTTATGTCCATGGGAAGAGCGTTGAAGACACTAGTAGCTTTGGAGTTGCTAGAACGTGTGGCGTAGTGGTGACTTGGGTAAGCAAGTTGTGATCTTATGGATAAAAGAAATGACTCTAAGGTGACGGGTAAAGCGAAGCGGTAGAAGATTTGCCAGGAGTAGGCGTTCCCGATAATTTTGGCATTGGGGGAAGACTCGCTTTAGAAATCTGGAGGATATCTGTTCGATAGTATACGTAGAATTCGCTGGCGTATGAAATGAGGGCTAGAACGTAGACCTTGAATAGCGTGAGTTGGAGAATGGAGTTGTTAGTCTTAAAACAGATCAGACGGGCCCATTTGAAGAGTTCGAAAGTAGTTTGCGTTAGGTGTGGGGAGAAGTCTAGGGATTTTGAAAAATGAATTCCAAGGTGTTTGGCCGAACCTATTATTTCTATATCGAGGGGATAATTTTCAACCGGGATAGAGCAGAATGGATCAGAGGAGATTTTCATTAGACGAGTCTTGGTGGGAATAAGTTTGAGAACGATTCTGCTGAGCTGCGAGTGGAGCGAGGATAGAAGCTCCGATATAAGGGGTAAGAAGGGGTTGGATGCTGTGGGGTTACTGAATACGATGATCTCAGTCCCTTACATATTGTAACGACACAAATAAATTGCCGACATATTGCACAAATTAAATTAAATTTGATTTACGTTGCACCAATGAGAAAAAAGCGAAAGTTGCCGCTAACCAATAGTGTGCAAGTAGACATATATTACAATGGCATGGATATTTAAACACGGTAAATTTACCATGCAGTTCTGTTGTCGCGTTTGCCCTCTGCTTTGCGTTACGTGTACGTGCTGTCGGCTGTCATCACCTACGCTGATTATTGGATTGTTTTCACAAACAATTGGCAATATCAGTGAAATCAATCTTGTTTATGTACTATCAGCAAGACGAGCCAATTAATGCAGAACTTCAACGACGTTTCCACATCAAGAGTACAACGCAACAACAGAAGGAACCACAGCACAAGTCAACCCAAGGCTCTAGGACATCTTCAAATTGAAGTATCTTTCTCGGAATATCTCAGAGAATGACCGGCCCTGTTAAGGGCCCCCTATCAATACATAACTCTATATTTATGGCACTTTAACCGAGTTCGTAACGTCGTACGGCATTTACTTGAAGCTGGGGCGTTTACAATATTTTGTAGCGACACAAATTATTTGCCGAGATATTGCGTAAATTAAATTCAATTTTATTTACGCTGCACCAATGAGAAAAAAGCGAAAATTGCCGTTAACCAATAGTGTGCAAGTAGACATATATTACTATGGCATGGCTATTTAAGCACGGCAAATTCACCATGCAAGTCAGTTGTCGCATTTGCCTTCTGCTTTGCGTTACGTGTGCGTGCTGTCGGCTGTCATTACCTACGCTGGTTATTGGATTTGTTTCACCAACAATTGGCAACATCCTTGACTAATCTTGTTGCGGTAC
The DNA here is from genome assembly GCA_029291075.1 of Eudiplozoon nipponicum. Lineage (NCBI taxonomy): Eukaryota > Metazoa > Platyhelminthes > Monogenea > Mazocraeidea > Diplozoidae > Eudiplozoon > Eudiplozoon nipponicum. The sequence continues at coordinate 10,364 of JAQBSW010013689.1, read as the reverse complement.
AACAAGCGAGACGAGCCAATTAATGCAGAACTTCAACGAAGTTTTCCACATCGAGATTACAACGCAACAACAGAAGGAAACACAGCCAGAGTCAACCCAAGGCTTTAGGACATCTTCACACGCAGCATTTGCGGGAGAACGCACGACCAGGCCCTGTTAAGGGCCCCCCTATCAGAACAATATCTCTATTCATTGCACCTTAACCAAGTTTGTAACGTCGTACGGCATTTACTTGAAGCCTGGGCGTTTACAAAATTGGCGACCGCGCCAGGATATTGAGTATTGTTCTGTTTTTTTGGTATAAATAAAATTGACTTTCTTTTTCATTTATTTGGGATAAAAATAGATTAACATTTGCGTTTACGTCTTCTTTACTCTGGTCGTGGTCTTCTGGGAATTTTGCTTGGGTACATGTTCTCTCTAAATCGTGGTCTTTTTGGAATTTTGTTGGTATATATGTGCTCTCTAAAGTCGTGGTCTCCTGGGAATTTTGTTGGGAATATGTGTTGTCTCTAAATTCGTGGATTTCTGGTGAATTTTTTTGGGTATATGCTCTGTTCAACTTTCCTACGTACAAAACTGCACCGTACGTACTCGACAGGCTCAATTGCGGAAAATTTCAATTTTTGGAAGCAGTTACTGTGACGTGTTTTGTGAAGGAACTAATTCATCTGTTTTCTGCGCTCATCCAACTGCGGGAGACCTTCAACTGTGGAAGCTGTTTGTGGGTAAGCGTTTCGTTAAAGTATATTTATACATTTTCATATTGCTTATAAATTTATGCTTTTAAGATCCCGTAAGATTGTTAGAATGTCAGGTCCAATTTTAGATATTGATGTTCCTGTTTGGGATGGAGATAGTGAGCTATTCTTTATGCGCGTAGACTCCGCTTTCTCCCCGTTTCCTGATTATGACAGTCATCAAACACTGTCGAAGGTTTTTGCTAAACTACCTTTTGAATTGCAGCGACGGATTTATCCTAAGCTTGAAGCCATTAGGAAGCTACCTAATCCCATTTTGGGCCTGCAAAACGAAGCAGAATCCTTGCTTGGGCCCACAGAAACTGAGCAGATAATAAATAAATTTGCGCAGTTAGACATGCCAAACCTTGGCCCCATTGAATTTTTCAGGGAATTACTGAAACGTTGGTATAAAACATACATTTCTGACCATGAGGCTAAGGTTTTTTATAAGCAATCTTCCACAAGCATTATAACTATTTGTCAAACAACTTCCGAACACTCTCTCTATAGATGACTTATCTGAGAGATGTGAGTTAGAATATAGGGTTTTGGAACCCAAAGTGAATCCATCATCCTTTTGTTCACTCTCCTCTTTAGAGAGGACAGTGACGAACATGGCTAAAGTTCTAGAAGGATTGGCCACTACAAAATCCGAGCTAAATCAACTGAATGCTCGACCAAAATTTATTCCTAAACCTAATTATAATGGTAGGCGACGATCGAGATCCCTGCAATCCTTTATGTCACAAAGAACTCGTGTTATAACCACCAGAAGTTTTTTTTTATTCATACCAAGTCTGTCTTTGTCGTTCCGAAGAATTTCCGAATGAGTGCCAAATTCCACAGTTGACGGAAAGGACAACAGACCACAGGCGCAAGGGTGCATCAGGATCGGGAAACGTTTGGCGCAGGAAGTAGAAGACCGTACTTTCTGCGCACCAACGGCATCAACGGCGCCACAGGGAAGAAACCAATTACAAACCGAAATCCCTGTCGACTCTTTCCGTCCACGCCGAATTTTTCACATAGAGAGCCAAGCGGACAACGCCGGTCGCAATCACCAGCCTACTTGTTTTCATGACCCGGCCAAACAGCCCAACGTGCTTCTGCACCTTCTTGATTTCAAAACTGGCGAAGAGTTCATCGTAGACACATGTGCAGCAGTCTCAGTTCTGAAGGGCGATTCAATGGCCGAGATGTCGCTAGGCGTTCTTCTTGCAACAGCTACAGGCGAGCCCAGCATATCCTATTCCAAATATTAACACTTTTCTTGAAAAACTCAACGGCAGCAATTTCTTCTCAGTGATTGACCTCAGACAAGCGTACCATCACATACCGGTAGCACCAGAGGATATTGAAAAGACTGCAGTCATCACTTCATTTGATCATTTCGAATATCTTTACATGCCTTTTGGACTTAAGTGTGCTACACAGACATTTCAAAGATTCATGGACAACATACTTCGCGACGACTCTGTTTATTGTATATCATATCTCGATGACATTATGGTATTCAGTCCAGATTTAGAATCTCATGGGAAGCATCAACGAAATGTCCTCTTACGCTTATCCAACCTCGGACTCAAGATCAATTGCGACAAGACGCAGATTGCAACTACATCCGTGGACTTCTTTGGGCATCGTATCACGCCCCAAGGTATTCAACCGTTGCCGTCAAAGACAAATTCAATCAAGAATATCAAGTTACCGTGGACTGTTAGCGAGTTGCAGAAAATCCTGGGAGTACTATACTATTATCGCAAGTTCCTTCCGGGCCTTTCAAAACAACTTTATTCTTTGTGCAGGCACCTGCGGATCCGAAAATGACTTAGCAAGAATTCCATCATTGCTTTGTCATCCGAAGACGAGGAATTACTTCGACTTGCAATCAACTCGTTAGCAAATGCCACAATGCTAACACACCCAGATTTTGAAAAGCCATTTCTACTCACGACAGATGCTTCTGAATTCGCTATTGGAGCCACGTTGGAACAAGAGATCGACGGAGTTCGGAAGCCTATCAGTTTCTACTCGCGTACTCTCCAACCAGTAGAAACGAGGTACGACACTTTCGGTCGAGAACTTCTCGCCATCCACGACGTAATACGCCGTTTTATCAGCATCATTGGCAGTAGCAGATTTGTTGTTTTCACAGATCATGCACCACTAGTTAGCGCACTTCGAAACGCAACTTCATCTCTCGCCAAGTACTCTGCCAGAGTGGAAAGACAGCTTTCTCGTCTAAGCGAATGGCAATTTGACGTCTTTCACGTCAAGGGCAAACAGAACTTCATTGCACATGCCCTGTCCAGGCCAGATGTCTCTCTACAACCACCTTCGCCGTAACAATTCACTGTCAACTCCGTGGAACTAAGTGAACCTGCACTAACGCCAACTCTTCTGCAAACTGAACAACGCGGTGACATTCACATTCAAAGATCAATAGCCCGTCACCCAATCAAGTTCATCTGCCGTCTATGGGAAGGCTTACCAATTGTTTACTTCACGGTTAGGCAGCCCAACAAGCCAGTTCTGCCGACCAGCCTTCAGAGAAACGTTTTCGATTCAATTCACACAATTTCTCACCCAGGAAGCCAAGCGACTGTCCGACTTCTTACAGATCGTTTCTGGGGTCACAGACTTAGGCAAAACGTTAAACGATGGGTCTCCGAGTGTGCTATTTGTCAGAAAAACAAGATCACACGACACACTCGTTCTAAGTTGCAACATTTCAAGCTAATTCTTGCCTAGCCATCGTCCACATCGACATTGTTCATCTGACAAAGGTTCAAGGTTTCAGCTACTATCTAACTTTGATCGATAGATGTACACGGTGGCCTGCGGCATTACCTCTTGGCACCATTTCTGCAGACGAAGTAACTAACGGTTTTATCTCCGCATGGATATCCAATTACGGTGTTCCCAATGAGGTCATCACGGACAGAGGCACTTGCTTCTCATCTGATCGTTTCAAAACCACCTTGCGGTACATGGGATGCATCTTACGCCAGACGACCGCCTACCATCCCCAAGCTAATGGTATGGTAGAGAGAATGCATAGGGAACTCAAAGCTGCTTTAGCATCCTCGTCCATTAATGGCAACTGGGTCAATGCACTACCTTTAGTTCTGCTTGCCATGCGTTCCCGTCTGCGTCACAACTCTTGTATGGCATGGATCTACGCCTGCCTAGTCAGCTCCCACATCTAGTTCCGGCACAAAATGACCCACAAGACGAAGCTACTCGCCTTCGACTTCATTTCGGTAACATGTCTGAACAGCAGCCGAGACATACGCCAGTCTTCGTTCACCCACAGCTCCACAGCTGCAAGAGAGTACTCGTTCGCAACGAAAATGCTGTTGCACCACTACAAAGAAAGTATCGTGGTCCTTACCCGATTTTGCTTATACAATCAAAATACTTCATTATTATGCAAGGCGCTACACCGACATCAATAAGCATAGAGAGGTTGAAACCGTTTATCGAACCGCCTGATCCTGAGAGCGTTCAACCTCCTACACACGTCTCAGGCTCCGTCTGCCCACAATCTCAATAGCCTGCTTTGTATAACGCGTAATTGATATTTTTTTAAACATTAAAATTACCTATCAAAATTTTTTTACCTTACGTTATTTTTCGCATTTATCTCACGTGGCATAACCACCTGTTCTTAGCTAACAATTGTGTAGCATTTTTGAACAGTTCTTTGGTATTAAGCCATTTCTGAGGCAATATTCGTATATATATTTTTATGCAGTTACCTTTAATTTTAATGTATATATTTTTACATTATAATGTATTTCTCAACCATTACATCACATTGCCTATTTTGGTATGACCAACTACTTGGAGCTAACGCTATCGTGTAGCAACACTAAGTAGTTATCAGCTTCCAGTCATGGTACAGGCCACTTTCAATGCATATCTCAACTTCATCAATTACACAAAGACCACTCTACAAATATGATGAACAAAACATCGAGCACTCATTCTAGCACCTTTGGTCGTATACAAAAGTTTTGACGGCGATCCAGCCTGCCTAGGTTTTGACTTAAACCTGGCAACTTCAGAGGCGTTTTAACACGAAATCTTCACGCTGCGGCTCCCAAATCTTACACTGCTCTATTTTTCCTCATGCTGTGTGACCTGACCACTAGAGCTAACAATTTGTGTAGCATTTCCTAGTGGTTACTTGGCATCATATTATAGTTGAAGCAACCAAGAAGCATACTTAAGCCCAGGATTTATAGTACATTTTTTTTGCTTAACTTGGTTCGAAATCTGTCATGCATTTCTTATGTAGACTCGCAGAGAGGAACATTTTTTTCCTTATTTTCAGAGAGGAAAGTGTTGTGACGACACAAATTATTTGCCAACATACTGCGTAAATTAAATTCAATTTTATTTACGTTGCGCTAATGAGAAAAATCGACAATTGCCGTTAACCAATAGAGTGCAAGTAGACATGTATTACTATGTCATGGCTATTTAGGAACGGCAAAATCACCATGCAGTTCAGTTGTCGCATTTGCCTTCTGCTTTCGTTACGTGTGCGTGCTGTCGGCTGCCATTACCTACGCTGGTTATTGGATTTGTTTCACCAACAATTGGCAACATTCGTGACTCAACTTGTTGCGGTACAACAAGCGAGACGAGCCAATTAATGCAGAACTTCAACGAAGTTTTCCACATCGAGATTAAAACGCAACAACACTCGGCATTTGCCGGAGAACGCACTACCGGCTCTGTTAAGGGCCCCCTATCAGAACAATAATTCTATCCATAGCACCTTAACCGAGTTTGTAACGTTGTACGGCATTTACTTGAAGCTAGGGTGTTTGCAATTTAAATAGAAATATAAAATATCATGTGTAACGACACAAATCAATCGCCGACATATTGCGTAAATTAAATTCAAATTTATTTACGTTGCACAAATGAGAAAAAAGCAAATTGCCGTTTAACCACGTCTAACCACGTTTAACCAATAGTATGCAAGTACACATATTGCATGCTATTTAAGCACGGTAATTTACCATGCAAGTCAGTTGTGGCATTTGCCTTCTACCTGCTTCACGCGTGTGCGTTCTGTCGGCTGTCAGTATCTACTCATCTTGTTGCGGGATACTGGAGAGACGAGCCAATTGAGTGCATGACCTGCAGGACACCATCCACAACACGATCACAGCTCAACCACGGGAGCAACAAATCAACCAGAGTACACCCAAGGCTCTAGGACATCTTCAACGCAGAATACTTAAAGCGAACGCATTACCCGGCCCTCTTAAGGGCCCCCATATCAGTAACTAATCTCTATTCAGAGCACCTTAACCGAGTTTGTAACGTCGTACGGCATTTACTTGAAGCCGGGGCGTTTACACATGACCTTGGAATTTGAACAGTTTTTTCGTTTGAATTTCTAGATTGATATAGAGCAACTTTGGTATATTTTCAAATTATGACGGTCTTTTTAATTTTTTAGCTTTTCCAAAAACACGCAAGTTTAATTCTATTTTCTATTATCTTTATATTGTGTTAAATTTGTTCTTTTACATACTAATACCGACTGTTTTTTGCATTAAGTAAATATCATTTTTTATAAATAGTTGAAAATTTAACATGAAATGAATACCATATATAACGAAAATGAGAACAAATCCGAAGACGAATATATTGATTAAATTTCCTTTTAAACAATCTCGAACCGAAGTAAACAATTTTATAAAGTGATACGCTTTAATGTTGTATTACGTAACAAGTTTTAAAATGATTTTCTTTATCCAATTTATATGTACAGTTTATTATAACCTTTTTATTACAACAAAGTGCGTATGCTCGCCGTCTCACTAATTGCCACAACGAATCTTTCCACGAGTAAAAAACCTTTAAGACAGAATGTCCACTCTTATTACATGAATCGAATGTGAAATCTTTCCCGTGTGCAGAATCTCCAACCTTATTAATTAATACGAACCCCATAGACGCTAAGTCGGATTCCGTCTTAATATAATAATAATAACAATAATAATAATAATAATACATTTATTTGGCATCAAAGGCCAACTGGCCCGACCATTGAAATAACAAATCAAGGGTATGATATGTGGAGGTGAGTGGAATTGTGACTAGCAAAGTATTTAATAGCAGGGGGAGGGGTTGGGGAGGGGAAAAGTTATCATTAACATCAAGATAGTTCAATCTGGTGAAAAATAAATAGAAACGAAGTTCCATTTGACTAGACAAGATCAATTGGAGATAGTCCATGAAGTATCAGAGCTTCTAGGTGAATGTGAGATATGCCTATATGAATCTGATAAGATGGTTTTCTCTTCTATATGTATAAATTTCATTAGTACAATATCTAGAGCTAAATTATCAGTTTCCTCAAACTGTGGAGGAAGATATTTCCTCCGCCAAAATTAAAGTGACAATAACTGATAAATTTAAACCACTTTGGCTGATTGAAACTAATTTTATTTAAAAAGAAATTATTCATTTATTTTCCAGAATTTTCTGTGATTAAATACTTTGAATTGTGCGCAATTTCAGTTTTCGAGAATTCTGTACGTGACTGGTTATAACTTGCTCCGCCTGCTGCATTTATTGCATTTTCTCCATTTAACGGTTTCTCGACTTCCACAATACATTACTGCTAACACTTTCTTATATTAGGATTAGTGGTCAAACCTAATAAGAGTAACATCGGATGCTCTTCAGTTAAATATCTTGGTCATATACTTTCCAAAGACGGAATTAAACCTTTGGAAGATAAGATCCAAGCTATTACGGACGTTACGGAGCTCCGAACCGTGCACCAGTTGTGAAGGTTCTTGGGCATGATCAGCTATTACCGTCGATTTATTCTAGGTCTAGCCGGAATTCTAGGATTGTTGACACGCCATCTTACTCGTGAAATAAGCACGATCAAGAAGTCTTGGCCAATAAACGTGAGTCCAGAAGACCCCGAAAAATTCCAGAAGGCCAAGGAAATGCTAAGTGACATAACCACGTTAGCACCTCTAGATTGGAAAAAACCTTTCGAGCTAATCCCCGATGCCTCAGATGTTGCAATAGGAGCAGTGCTACAGCAAAGAGATTAGGACATAGTAAGACCGATTGGGTTTTATAGCCGTAAGCTGAATGATCGATAGAAACGTTATGATACGTTTGGTAAAGAGCTTCTAGCAGTGTATGCCGCAGTGCTACACTTCGAGCATTTCTTAGACGGTCATAAATTTAAGTTATTGACCGATCATAAGCCGTTGATCAGTATACTTGGTAAAACAGCGGGGCTTAATTACTCTCATAGAGTAAATTCCTAAATAACCCAGTTATCAGAGTTCGATTTCACTGTCTCATATTGCTGGTAAGGAGAATGTGGTAGCCGGTGCACTTAGCAGACCGAATTAAGCCGATGTCAAGCTGATATTTCAAGGTCCGTTAAAGAATCTAGATGATTCTATGAATGATTTTGTTAGTCAAATCGAGGAAGCGCAAGGTTGAATTCCTTTACGTTAGTCTTGTTCAAAAGACCAGGACATGTTCGTAAGCTCCTGAGTGGCAAGTGGTTGTTATGCGAAACGTCCAGAAGTCAATCGCGACCATATGTTCCGTTGGAGTTACGGGCCAAAATTATCCAAGTATTACACGACATGGGACATCCATCCATTAAAGCCATCATTCGATTAATTAATGACAGATACGTATGGCCGCACATGTCTAAAGACATACGGGTATGGGTAAGAGTCTGTGTCAAGTGTCAAACGTGTAAGGTGTGGAGACATACCAGAACCGATATACAGAATATTAGGATACCAATTGGACGGTTCAGCCACGTACATAGAAAATATATTACTGCTAACAATGTCTTCTATTTTTTACTTCCGCATATATTGGGGACGTTCTGGAACAGGTAATTTAATAATTCTGTTTTTCACGTCTATTTCTTTCCAGATTATTTGTTCGGGTGTTTTGTAACGCGGAAGGCTTCTTACATTCCGATTGCCTAACATTAAATATCAAATTAATAATTTAATACGATCGACATGGATGCTCAGCTTAAGTTTGAGGACGCTAGCCAGTTAGCTCAAGATATGGCAGGTTTGAATTTAACAGATATGAATGAAAGTACAAGCTTATCAGATTCTATTATACATTTAAAGACTGATCACGATCTGGCATCTATGGAGTTCTTAGACACTAATAGGTTAGGAGCCTCTACAAAACATAAAATTAACCTCCATGTTAATCACACTTAATTATATATTTGATTAATCTAGTAATAGACGAAGGACTGCGTACTCCTTACATAACACTACACCCTAGTCAATAACCTGGAAAGAGATAAGACGCGAGAAACAGAATTATTAAATTACCTGTTCCTGAACTTTCTCAATATGCACAAATTATTTGCAGGATTGTATTGTGAATATCAAGATTTGTAAAACTCAAACTGAGAAATAAAATGTCACTTACAGCTTGCTAGAGAAAGTCACACCAGAACAGCTACGGAATACAGAAACTCGAATTACGCACAATTCAAAAGTATATGTAAAACAAATTATTTAGAGAAAGAATTTTGTAGAATTGAAACAAATGTTTCCTTTTTTAATATTTGTTTCAATCAGCCACAGTGGTTTAAATTTATAAATAATTGTTCCTTTAATTTTATCGGAGGAAATATCTTCCCCTACATACGCCACTTTCTCAAAACAGACGGCTAATAATAGAGGTAATCGTTGTTTTTCGGCAGACGTTGAATTCTTCCTGAGCGGGTTGTGCATACTGGTGCCTCTGTCGTCGACGTTGCACCCTGTTCATTTGTCACTAGCACTGCTAGTTCGTCTTACGTTGATGGAACTTTATGATATTTTATCACAGTAGAACATGATGTCTATGCCGTCAACAACGAATCTTGTGAAAGTTGCTGGTTTTACTTTTGTATCTGCGTAACCGGATTGCACTCATGGAATGATGGTTGTCCAACTCATCTAGTAATTCAGTCTTATCGTCAATCCAGATAAACTGGGGAATGCAACGATCCAAAGTAACACAATCATCAATGCCATTTACTTCTATGACGACATTTTTGTCTGTCATTCTCTTGACCTTATTTGGTCCTTTGTAAAATGGAGTCAGGCAGTTATTCATATTTTCATTAGTTACATAAACATTTGAAGCCGATCTTAGATCAGAGGACACATTGCATTTGGTTTTTACTTTTCTAGTGTTTGTCGGAGCTAAACGGCACATCTTATCTCTAAGTACAAACCAATTTACATAGCTAGAAACGAAGTCAAGTCTACTTGGAGTTTCTATTTTTAGATCTCCGAGCAACCTTAATGGTTATTATAATCAAGGTTGCGGTTTTGATATAAACACCTGACCCATTAATTACTTATATATGTCAGTATAAACTAAGAATTAAATAGTGTAGAAAAGGCAATTCATCCAGTAGACCGGTTTCGTCCTTATTGGAAACTCATCATGTACTGGCCAGAATTTTCCGCGGACAGAACTCGAATTTTGGCACATCAGCTTCGGAATCTGGTGCTCTAACCACTGAGCCATCCTGCCGCACACTATACTGCACACAATTTTCAGTTATATACTAACTAATGT
>JAQBSW010013688.1:0-13325 GCA_029291075.1 Eudiplozoon nipponicum | reverse complement strand
TATGTCGAGGGGGTAGTTGGCAGCCGGGATAGAGCAGAATGGATCAGACGAGAGTCTCATTAAGCGAGTTTTGGTGGGATTTAGTTTGAGCCCGATTCCGCTGAGCTGCAAGTGGAGCGAGGATAGGAGCTCCGATATAAGGGATGAGGAAGGGTTGGAAGTTGTGGGGTTGCTGAATACGATGACCATATCATCCGCATATTTGAACAGCTTGAAAAGAGTGTCTTCAACCTGTATGTGTGCGAGTGTAAGGTTGAAGAGAATGGGACCAAGTACAGAGCCCTGGGGAACACCGGATCGGACATGGGTTGGCCTCGAGAGACTACTGCCAACTTTTACTCTTGCATATCGATTCCGAAGATAATAGCTGATAAGATTGAGAACATTGCCGCATATACCGCTTCTCATTAAGGCAGATTCAATTGCTGAAAATGACAGCGAGTCAAAAGCCTTGGATATATCTAGGAAGAGGAGAGTGCACTGAAGCCCTTTAGAGAAAGAAGAGTAGCAATGATCGAGAATACTAACTAAGTTGGTGGAAGATGAGCGGCCGTTCAAGAATCCATGTTGATCATCAAGGAGGTAGAAGTTTTCATGAGACTTAATGAAAGGGTAGATTAGGTTGTATAGGATCCTGTCGAAGATTTTGGTGAAAGAAGGTACGATAGTAATGGGGCGGAGATCTTTAAATGATGAGATCGAGGAAGAGCCGTTTTTGGGGATGGGAGAGATCGTCGAGCAAAGCCAGTCCGAGGGAAGATAGATGGTTTCGACACAATGATTAATAACATCTGCAAGTAGAGAGAAGACGTTCCAGCCAAGCAGCGCAATCATGCTGACTGAAACACCGTATTGATCAAATTGGTGTTTAGATTTAATGTCTTTAACTGCTTGGGCGACGGAAGCCGGAGAGACGTATAACCAGCGTAGGTTCTCGGAGTCTCCGTTGTCTACCATCTCAATAGGCGGAGTGGGAGAGGAAAATGAGTCGAGAAGATGAGTCAGATAATCGTTGGCGAAGCAAAGGTCGTCTGACTGAGAGAAGTTGATATACGAGGTTTTGGGCTTTTGCAACAATTGGTGTTTGATGATGGCGAACTTTGCCCGGGGGTTAGGAGCTGAGCGGATGCGTTTTTCGATGTGGAGCGCTTGTTTGTTGATAGCCTGTTTAATGAGCCCATCAATGCGTCTCAGAGCGAGGGCGCGAGCAAGTGACGATGTGCGTAGGCGAGAGTTGCGTGCGAGGTTGTCACGTGCCTTAAACAGAGCGTTCAACTTATTCGTCGAGTATACTTGTTGAATGGAGGTGGCGGAGTTATGGTGGGAGGATAGGATGTTATGGACTTCGGAGAAGCACGAGGAGAGGTTGTTTGGGAGAAAGAGGTCCCTCCAGTTAACTGTGTCACAGAGTCGGCGGAACTCTTCCCAGTTGGTGAATCGTCTGAAAGATTGGGTGTCTTCTCGAGGGGTGAAGGATAAGAGAGGTAAGAGGAAGGATACCTGACAGTGATCAAGATTGGGGAAGATTTCCCGAGAGCGAACATCGGTCACCTCGTTATTGGAGAGAACACAATCCAGTTGGTTGTTCCCTCGGGTAGGAAAATGCACGAATTGGTGTAGCAGGTTATCCGCAAAGAGTCGAAGCAGTGGGTGACTTTCGGAAGCTAGATTATGCCAGTTAGTCATGGGGAGGTTGAGATCACCCACAACGACGTACCGATCAGAGTGTAAAGAGAAAAGAGTGGAAAGGAGTTGGGCCCCGCGAGTGTCGTCGATGAGTGAGATATTAGGGGGTCTGTAGACAACGCAGGTAGATATGCTTTGGTTAAGGATTTGTAGCTGAAACGAGAAAAATTCCAAACCTTGAGAGTTCGATGTCGACAAGCGTTTGGGCATAAGAAGGGATCGGACATAGGCAGCTAGTCCGCCTCCGCGACCGACAGTTCTGTCGCTACGAAGGAACGTGTATCCATGAATGAGGAAAAGGTCATCACTGTGGATGGAGGGGGACAGCCAAGTCTCAACAAGAACGCATATGTCAATCTCGTTAGAGGACAGAAAGGCTCGTAGTTGATTAATTTTAGGCGTAAGTGACCTGCAGTTGATGAGGATTGCTGAGAGCGCTTTGAGAGAGGGATGGTTAGATCGGAGAGGAGAAGCGTGCGGGGGCTTTCCGCTGGCGGGTTGAGCGAGATCTAGGGCTGATGAGGGTGACAGACCGCTCGTTGACAAGGATAGAGTGGTCAGAGTCGATTTGGATTTCTGTTGTCCCGCGTTTATCAGGTGGGTGAGGCAGTTGTAGGGTTTGAAAGCAAGAGGGGGGCGAGATATCTGGGTTCGAGGGGGCACTCGGAAGGTGCGTTGAGGGGGCGAGCAGGGACGGAGAAAGATCAGGAGCTGGGGCGGAACTGTCCAGGGTGGGGACGATGATGGATTCAGTAGGGGGAGATGAAGTTGATGGGGCTGGGTCGAAGTTTTGCTTGGCCTTAGTAGACTTACGTTTTTTCGGTTTCTGGGTCATAGCATCTGTCACAAAGGTAACTTGTCGAGGGGATGTGGACCTGGTGGACGGGTTTGGGAGAGAAGATGCGTTATTAGGAGGCTTAGCGCGGCGTGGTCGGCCACGACGACGTGGTAAAGCTTGAGATAGTGTAGGGGGCTGGTTGCGGAGTAAGGGCTAAAGGTGAGAGGAAGGCCTTCAAATCGGGAAGGTGTGAGTGGGGGTGGACTGGAGGAAGGTGCGTCACCAAGGAGTCCGCCGTGAACTGAACGGCTTTTCTTTGGATTGCTCCAGCCCGGAAAGGCGTGATGAGCTGGAGGAGGGGTGGTGTCCGGTGTGTGAGTTTGTGCTTTCTCTAGAGTCCTCTGTAGCAGAGTGTTGAATTGATCTCACTCAGCCGAATACGCTGTGGTACTCTCAATCTCGCGGCGTTAAGTTGGTTATTGTGCTATTGGCTATTGCCTATATATATATATATATATATATATATATATATATATATATATATATATATATATATTCACTTTTGTTGTGCAATACTTCAAAATCATATGTGAACGTTAAATTGGTATGTATGGTAGTTTTCAATAGTATTTAGCGATTAGTATTAGCTTATTCGAACGGGGCTAACGCATATTTTATTAGATATCTGAATTCATCTTGTGTTTTACAGTTTTTGCTTGTGTTTTATAAATATGTGACAGTTAAACGAGCTAGTTAATGATCTGCTGTTTTTTCTACCATTGATAATAAAATTGCAGTACCATATCTACGCTGGATTAATTTAATATCTGCAATTTAAATAAAATGCTTAGATGCACATATTTCAAAAAGCACAATTACATCACTTTATGTTTATATATATTTACACCAACCATTTATGATCGCAGCTTATTTCAAACCCTGTAATCATTTTACGAAGGCCAAAAGCAAAATATATCACATCTACAACATTTTAAAAAAGTTGCAATTTTATATCAGAAGTTTATTTTCTGTGATTTTCAGCAGTGTTTTTGGTCAAAATCGTCCCGGACGTTTCTACGAATAATTATTTCTTCCGTGTCTTAGCAAATTTCAGAAAAAGAAAGTTTTACAAAGAAAAATTATTTTGTCATATCATATCTAAAAAAATAATATTTGTAGGTTCATCCAGTTTTCTCACCTCAATGAAGTAGAAATCCATTATTGATGCAGATTCAATCTGAATTTGATGTTTTATCTGCCAGGTGGGTGATTCCCTAATAAAACTTAAAATCTGATAGAACTTAATCATTAAATTTCATATTGTGTTACAATTATGGGCCCATTTGCGTTATTGAAATATTTCACTAACATATATAATTTTTTCCAGTAATCGAATATTTTTTTAGTTTTAAGCATGGATGTCGATGTCTTCATTTTTATGTTGATAGTGCACATGAATTTTGCCACGAAAACTACACTTTTTACCAAGTAATAGATTATACCAGCAGAAGTCACCTATTTAAGCAATTATCAAAAATTCATTCTTATATAAAAGATAAGATTTTATCATGAGCTTGAATCCGCAAGGAAGCTGCCATTCCTCATTATTGGACTTTAAACTACGTCAGTTCTTTACAAAGTCCCACAGTAATGCAGCGTGTCATTAATAAGAGTGCCTTATTATTCATACAATAGTTAGGCTTAATAGTACTTTTAAGAGAGTATTTGTAAGAGACAAAATTAATGTTCACCTAACAGAGGTTGTTTTAATTATCAGCTCTCTCTGGCCTCTTAGGCTATTTCCAATACAATAATTTTCTAATCTTTTATTAGACGACCATTTTGAATTGTTAAACTAAAAGAAATTATATCCCAGCAGTTTCTTCCTCGTTTGATGACAGCAGGGATGCTTCCTTAAAAATAAATGTAGCCCACTTAATGAGACCAAAGAATAAATACTCGCGGACCGAATTGAAAGTAAAAATTAAATTAAAATTCAAATTTCCATTCTATTAATTCTTATTATAATAATCAGCATTACAAATCACCTTGATCACTAAATCTAAACGATACAGAAACTGGTGCCGTTACAATTAGCACGTTAACGAATGAAAGTTGACACTGATATTCTATTAGAAGCACCAACGAAAGATTAGTGGATGTATTAAATCTAGAATCGCCTGGTTAACGTAGTAGAATACCACATAATTAGCGAGTCTCCGCTATCTTCATATGTAAATGAAGCGAATAATGTGAACCGAAGCAATAGCGTGGTAAACGCTTATTCCTTGCGTCCAAACAGGAAGACCAACGCATACCCATATTTTAACACATTTAACGAGAATGCTTGTAGGATAGTTTTCGTCAGATATAAAAAGCTTTTATTGTCCGCATTGAATTTAAAAAATCCATTTCAAACTACACAAAAGCGGTTTCGCCCCATTTTATCAAATGATTTTGCTGGAGGTATGTTTAGCAATAGCCCCATTTGGGACCGTGAAATCACCAAGAGTCCGATATAAGGCTGAAATTAATTCAACAGAAAGTCCTTGCAGAAGCGCACATTTTATGATAAAGCAGTCAGCACAATGATGGAAGTAGACTTCGAGCCACAGAAGTGAACATAAAATATCACTAAATATATATTTTTGTTTTTCAAAATGTGTCCGCTTTATCAGAGCGAAATCGTATATATAACTGATTACATATAAAGCATTTGTGTTAAGTAAAATAATATGGATTCTGACGGATTGTAAAACTTAGTAAGAGTATTAGCTGCACAAATGAACACATTGACCACGGATATATGGATAATAAAGTCTTGGCTGGATGACACACTAATAATAAATTTTGTAAAATTCCGCATAAACGACCCAACTAATATAGGTTAATTCAACATTGTGAATTCTTACGGCTCAGAGCAGTTTGCCGACATATTGCCTAAATAAAATCCTTATTTATTTACGCGGCACCAATTAAAACAAGCGAAATTTGCCATTAACCAATGGCGTGCGAGCTTTCGTTTTCCAAGCACGATGAATTTACCATGTTTTTCATTAGCAGGTTTGGTATCTCCTGCTGTGCACTACGTGTGCTTGAATTTTCGCGTCATATTGACTTGTTACCTACGCTGACTTCTGGATGGCTTTACGCTGTGTCACATAGTCGCTTAGATTTCAGTCAAGCCAATCTTTTTTCTGTACAGCTATTCATAGGAATCGATTATCTATTTATTGGAACTCTGCGTGTGCCAGCCTCCACAGTGTTGCAGCAGATTTTGAACAAGACAATTCTGAACATTTACACAGCAAATAACCTCTCTGGTTTCACCGCCAAAATGAAGAAACATCAGCGAGTCTACCAGAGCCGGCCTCAAGTGTCTAGGATTACTTCTAGACATTGCAAAACTGCTTAAATTTCTTGGCATTTGACGGAGAACGCAATTCCGGCCCTCATAAGGACCACTCACAGTAACTGTATCTCTTTATCTACATCTGTAAACTTTTTTGTAACGTCGTACAGCATTTACTCGCAGCCGGGGCGTTTACAACTTGGTGACCCGCCAGGATACTGAGAACAGTACTGTTTTACATTTAAACAAAAAACTGTTTCTTTTTTATTCATTATCATGGCAATACAGAAAATCGACGGTAGCACACCGAGCCACCATTTTTTACCCTGTTTGCGAAGAAAATTGTTTTTTGAGGGGTTTTCTATCGTTCAAAACATTTTTTATACATAATAATTATGCCAAACTGTGTATTGGTCTAAATTTTCCTGTGTAGCTGATTTTTGATTTTGTAAAAGCTCTGTCTGTTAAATTGCTCAAAACTTCACACAGATTTGGATGCTGATTTTGCTGGGAATAGACTTCGTCAGTTTTCTGTGTGCATCGAAGTAGATTTCCTCAGTTTCATCTGTCGAAGCAGATTTTTATTAAGCGCTGAGTTAATTTTATAGGGCAAGTATGTTTTAAATATCCACGTCGTTTTATTCATTTGTTTTCGCTTGCTTCTGATATATATATATATATATATTATATATATATATATTTAATACTTTAAGATCCTTTAAGATTTAACAATAATTGTTTGCGCGGGTGGTCCTGTAAGATTGTTAGAATGTCAGGTCCAATTCTAGATGTTGATGTTTCTGTTTGGAATGGATATTGCGAATTAGTCTTTATGCGCGTAGGCTCTGCTTTCTTCCCGTTTCCAGATGATTACAGTCATAAAAAAACTGTGAAAGGCCATTAGGAAACTAACCTATCTCATTTTGAGCCTCCAAGATGAAGTGGAATTCTGCATCTTATCGATTCCAGAACTGGCGAAAAATTCATCGTAGACACAGATGCAGAAGTTTGAGTTCTCAAGGGTGATTCAATAGCCGAGATGTCTCTAGGTGTTTTACCTGTAACAGCTACAGGGGAGTCCATATCTTCTTATGCCTGCCGGCATCGCACACTTAACATTATTTTACGGCGTGAATTTACTCACAACTTCATCGTCGCCAAGGTCTCACACAACATAATAGGCCTTGATTTCCTGTTCAAATATCTTTGATCTTTCTGATCAAAAGATCATCTACGCCTCCATCGGACTTGAGCAAAGTTTCTGGACACTTGCCTCCGAGCGTTTAAATTTACAGGTCATTCAGCCAACCTTAGTACATTACTAATCAGATATATCAGCAGCTCTTCGAGAAAAAATTCGCTTTTTGATCTCAACAAGTCCGAGCTACGAGTCTCCAACGCGATGCACATTATCGTCACAGCAGGACAACCTATTGCACTCTAAAAGCGACCACTGGATATTGCTAACCTGAAAGCTGCCCAAGAGAAATTTTCACGACTATTGGAGATAAAAATCATCAGACCATAAAAAAGTTCATGCACTTAGTCTCCATATCAAACGGATCATACATAACCTGTGGAGATTACCGCAAGTTAAATTCAAGGACCAAATCCTATGCATAACCTATTCCCAATATTAACACCTTACTTGAAAAACTCAGCGGTTAAAGAATCTTCTCATGATTGACCATAGACAGGCCTACCACTACATCCCGGCAGCGCCAGAAGACATTGAAAAGACCGCGATCATCACTCCATTTGTGCTTTTCGAATATCTCTACATGCCTTTTGGACTCAAGTGTGCTACACAGACATTTCAAAGATTCATGGACAACATACTTCGCGACCACGCCGCTTACTGTCATATATTAATGAAAAATGGTTTTTGGTCCAGACTTAGAATCTCAGGCCAAGCATTTATGAAATGTCCTCTTACACTTATTCAACCACGGACTCATGATCAACGTGACAAGACGCAGATTGCAACTAGATTCGTTGATTTCCAAGGGAATCGTATCACGCCAAAAGGTATTCAACTTTTGCCATTGAAGGCAAATTTAATCAAGAATATCAAACCATCAAAGACTGTAAGTGAGCTGCATAAAATTTTAGGAATCCTAAAATACTATCGCAAGTTCCTCCACAGCCTTTCAAGTCAACTTTATCCGTTGTGTAGACAACAGGCGGAATCGAAAAGGACTTAGCAAGAACTCCATAATTTCTTAGTCATCTGAAGACGAGGAATTACTTCGACTTGACATGACATTTCTACTCACAACAGATGCTTCTGAGTTCGCTATTGAAGCCACGTTGCAACAAGAGATCGACGGAGTTCGGAAGCCTATCAATTTTTATTCGCGAACTCTGCAATCAGTAGAAACAAGATACAACACATTCGGACGAAAACTCCTCGAAATCAACGACGTAATGAGCTACTTTATAAGCATCATTGACATCAGCAGATTTGTTGTTTTCACAAAAAATGCACCATTAGTAAGCGCACTTCGAAACGCGACTTCAACTATCGCCAAGTACTCTGCCAGAGTGGAACGACAGCTGTCTCGTTTGAGCGAATGACAATTCGACAATTTTCATGTGAGGCGCGAATAAAACTTTATTGCAGAAGCACTGTCCAGGTTAGACGTCTCGCTACAATTCACTGTCAACTCCGTGATACTCAGTGAACCTTTACTCACATTATCCCTCCTGCGAACGGAACAGCGCGGTGACACTCACATTCAAAGAGTAGAAACCAGTTACTCCCACAAGTTCGTATTCCAGTTTAATACCGTTTGTATTCCGTCTCTGGGCAGGCTTACCGATTGTTTACTTCACGGACACGCAGCCCAAAAAGCAATTTCTGCCGACCAAACTTCAGAGAAACTTTTCCGACTCAATTCACATAATTTCTCACTCAGGAAGCAAAGCGAATCTAAGACTTCTGATAGATCGTTTCTGGGGTCACAGGTTAAGGAAGAACGCTAAACGATGGGTCACCGAGTGTGCAATTTGCCAGAAAAACAAGATCACATGGCACACTTGTTCTAAGTTGCATCATTTCCAAATTACTTTAAGCTTAGTCATCGTCCACATCGACATAGTTCATTTGACAAAGGTTTAAGTTTTCAGCTACCTTCTAACTATGCTTGATAGATATACACGATGGCCGGCGGCATTACCTCTTGGCACCATTTCTGCAGACAAAGTAATTAACGGATTTGACCGCATTTTGCTTGTGCGGGACAATTGGTAGCACTCATAGGTCGGTAAAATCTTGAACTTCCCTCATCTTCAGATGATGTAATTTTTGGCCTCAATTGATGGGTTCTCACTTGTTCCTTCTTCTTTAAGCCTTCTATTAGCTGATTGTCTGAAAATGACGTCGGATCAAGATTTTCCATTGTTCTTTGTCCTAATTTTCGAGACTTCATTTCCAGTCTCATCTTCAGGGTTGACACAATACGCACAGGAGTAAAACACAACTTGAATTCAAAATTTGTTGATCTTTCTATGCGTCCGGAACAGAAATTAAAATATAGATATCAGTGATAGGCGTGTTTGTCAATACATTAAGTGTGTTCATAGTTATTCAATAAATGTCACTTTAGTAAAATACACATGTTTATAAGTAGTTGTGTGCGCAGAGGGGGACAGGGATAAGTTTTTGTATACATTTGAGTATTAGAGACTAGGTATGAAGACCGGATATTAGGGCAGACAATAAAAAATACTTTTAGAATTAAAATAGATATAAATATATCTGTCTTGAATGAGAATACCACATTTGTCACAAGTTGTGTTTTACTCCTGTGCGTATTGTGTCAACCCTGAAGATGAGACTGGAAATGAAGTCTCGAAAATTAGGACAAAGGACAATGGAAAATCTTGATCCAACGTCATTTTCAGACAATCAGCTAATTGAAGGCTTAAAGAAGAAGGAACAAGTGAGAACCCATCAATTGAGGCCAAAAATTACATCATCTGAAGATGAAGGATGTTCAAGATTTTACCGACCTATGAGTGCTACCAATTGTCCCGCACAAGCAAAATGCGGTCGAATCCGAAACAAAAAGGACAGCACTGAGACAACAAATACATCTTTTAAGAAGTAATTAACGGTTTTATCTTTGCATGGATATCCAAGTATGGTGATCCCAATGAGGTCATCACTGAGAGAGGCACTTGCTTCTCATCGTATCGTTGAAAAACCACCTTGTGGTTCATGAGATGCCACTTACGCCAGACCGCCTACCATTCTCAATCTAACGGTATGGTAGAAACAGTGCATAGGGAACTCAAAGCTGCTTTAACATCCTTGTTCATTAATGGCGACTGTTTTGATGCTCAAACTTTAGTTCAACTTACCATGCGTTCCCGTACTCGTGAATTTATTAAAACATCTGTGTCACAACTATTGTATGGCATGGATCTATGCCTGCCTAGTCAGCTCTCATGTATATTATCGAACAGGATGACCCACAAGGCGAAGATACACGCCTTTGACTTCATTTTGGTAACAGGTCTGAACAGCAGCCAAAACATACGACTCTTCCAGTCTTTGTTTACCTTCAGCTCCACAGCTGCAAGAGAGTACTCGTTTGCAACGCCGCTGCTGTTGCACCACTACAACTAAATTATCACGATTTTTACCCGATTTCGCTCAGACAACCGAAATACTTCATTATCATTCTAGGTGTGACACATACATCAGTAAGCATAGACAGGTTGAAACCGTTTATCGAACCGCCTGATCCTGGGAACATACAATTTCCCACACGCGCCTCAGATTCTATCTGCCTACAATCTCAACCTAGCAATAGATTGCTTTGCATATACATAACTGAAAATTTTTTAACATTAATTTTTTGTTATTAAACGTATCAAATGTTTAACTATATGAGCATCACTTATTCCCTATGTCACCTCTATGAACTCACACGATTTATTTATTTCTCTCACACTCACTTTTATCACGTGGTATAACTATCTGTTCTTAGCTAACAATTATGTAGCACTTTTGAACGGATCTTTAGGGCAATGTTCGAGTACAACTTTAGTTGTCAACATTTCATTTTCATGTATATATTTTCACATTGTACTATTGCAACGTATGTCTCACACCTGAGCTCACAATGCCTATTTTTGGTATGACCAACTACTTAGAGATAACGCCTTGTGTAACAACACTAAATAGTCATCGGTTTCATATCATAGTACACGCCACTTTCAATGCATATCTCAACTTCATCAGTTGCAATGTGACCACTCCTCAAATATCATGACCACAACGTAGAGAACACACAAGCGCCTTTGGTGCCCAAACCTTACACTACTCTATTTTGCCTCACACGGTATGACCGGCCACAACAGCTAACAATTTGTGTAGCAATTCCTAGTGGTTATTTGGCATCATATCATTTTTGTAGTAACCAACAAGCATACTTCAGTCCAGCATTGACGGTATATTTTTATAGCTTTTGGCGGAATAATAACAAGTTGCTTAACTTGGATCGAACTCTGCCCTACTTTTCTTATTAAGCCTGACCGACAGGAATGTTTTTCTTTTTTTCAAAAACAATTTGCCGACATATTGCCTAAATGAAATTAAAATTTAATTTACGCGGCACCAATTAAAACAAGCGAAATTTGCCGTTAATCAATAGCGTGCGAGCTTTCGTTTTCCATGCTATATAAGCACGGTGCATTTACCATGCTTGTCAATAGTCACGTTTGATTTCTGCTGCGCACTACGTGTACGTGCTGTCTCCAGTCATACTGACTGTTCACCTACGCTGACTTCTGGACTTGCTTCACAAGCAGAATCATCTTTTCACGCCAATCTTGTTGTTGCTAAATTAGTGAGACGGAGAAACTTCTATTTATTGGAATTCTAAATGTACCAGTCACCACTGTGTAATCGCATATCTTCAACGAGACACTTCTTAGACTTGACACAGCCTTTCGCCTCTGATTTCAAAGCCACAACAGAAGGAACACCAGTCAGTTAACCAGAGCCGGTCTCAAATGTCTAGGAGTACTTCTAGGCACTGTTGCATTAACTCTCTTTCTCGGCATTTGCCGGAAAACGCAATTCCAGTCCTAATAAGGGCCACCAAAAGTACTAACTCTCAGCCGTCTTGACACCTCACTACTTTTTAAACGCCGTACGGTATTACCTTGAAGCTGCGGAGTTTTACAAATCCTCCATACATTTAAAATCATCTGCGTACAAAAGAAAAATTGACATCGACCTTAATTTATTTTTCTATTTATTAGTACAATTTTACGTTTATCTAAATCACGAACCTGTAACGGCTCAAGAACAATTCGCCCACATTTTGAGTAAATGAAATTCAAATTCAATTTACGCGGCACCAGTTAAAACAGGCAAAATTTGCCGTTAACCAAAGGCGTGCGAGTTTTCAATTTCACGCTATATAAGCACGGTGTATTTACCTTACCAGTGAATTATCAAGTTTGCCTTCTCTCTGTGCACTACGTGTGCGTGATGTCTCCTGTCATACTGACTTTTACCTACACTGACATGTGGACTTGCTTCACACGCAGAGTCAAATTTAGTCACGCCAATCTTGTCCCTGTACAACTAGTGAGACGGAGTAACATCTGCTTATTGGACTTTCACGTGTGCAAGTTACCACGGTGTTATCACAGATAATCAACCAGACAATACTCAGTCTTTATATAGCCTGTCGCCTCTGATGTCAACGCCACAACAGAAAAAAAGCCAGTCAATCAAAGCTCGTCTCAAGTGTCTAGGAATATTTTTAAAACTGCTATCCTAACTTACTTTCGCGGCATTTGCCGTAAAATGCAATACCGGCCCTAATAAGGGTCCCAACAGTATAAATCTTAGCGACCTTGGCACCTAACTGACTTTGTACTTGAAGCCTTGGCCTTTTACAAATTGGCGACCGCGACAGGATACTGAGAACAATACTGTTATTTGATGACTTATTAGCAAATCAAAAACTTTTGGAATAAATACAATCAACTGGGATTCTTTTTCACTGTATTTTTTTTGGAGTACAGTAAATTGACATAAAAATATACCCCGTGTTTCTCTGGTTGTGAATCATTATAAAGTCGAGGTCTTGTTGGCATTTTTTTTGGAATTTTTTTTAGGGAAGGTGTTCTATTCAAAATTTTTCTCCTACGTACAAAACTGTACACCTTCATGATCTCGTGTGCCAAACTGGAATGTTTACACAATATTATTTTGATTTTGTGAAAGAACATTACTGAATGCAGGAAAGTGCAGAACTGAGACTTGTGATTTTGTGAAAGTAATAATTTCATCTGTGATCTGTGCTCAACATGGCCAATTCAACTGCACAAGAAGATTTTATTTCAACTGTGGAAACAGATTTTGATAAGAGTTTCAATTGAAGTCTTTTTAATATATTTCATCTTGCTTATAAATTTATGCTTTTAAAATCCCGTAAGATTGCTAGAATGCCAGATCCAATTTTAGATATAGATATTCCTCTT
>JAQBSW010013687.1:0-13327 GCA_029291075.1 Eudiplozoon nipponicum | reverse complement strand
AGTTATCCTCCAGTTAAAATGGCCCATAAATGGAAGCAATGTGCTGCCGGGAATTCGGGATTACATGGGATTAATCTGTTCGACCAGACGTTGTAAGACTACAAGTTGCAATTAATAGTCGGTTTGGAAATCATGAAATATAATTCTGCATCTTTGTTGAATAGGAACCTTAGAAATCTAAACACAATAAATGGGAATCTACAGCAGTTTCCCAAATTAAACAATTCAGACTATTTTGATGATGTTATAAACTCAACAATATTTAATTTTACGCAAATTTAATCATTTTCAAGTACAAACATGTTCATTCCGCTAGTCAGTGAGAAGAAAATACAAAAAAGAAAAATGCCACAGAGTATTGTACTAAAGCTTAATTTGATCGATAATTCATCCATTTCCAAGCACTATGGTGCAACCTGTCAACGAAAAAGATTCGACGGCCTGAAATTCTACTTTCAATTCGCAATTAGAACGGAAGGAATAACCGAAGTCATACGTACGGATAGCTAAAAAGCTCATTAAATATTACAAGACAACCAAATGAGAAATTATTTAAAGATGGTCTATCTATGCGGAGGCTAAAAACGAATAAATTGTGTGACTGCAATAGAACTCAACTCATTTTGTCGTAATTGGCCATGCGTAATCTGACAAGGCAACATTAAACTTAATGACCAACTCGCGCATATGCAGTGGCAAAAAGATTTGAGCATTCACTTTAGTGCATAAGAGCACCAAATGAATTAGAAGATAGATAAAATTCATTTTGCAAGTCAAGAACCAGAAAAGTGAGGATTGAAATAAGAATCACTACAGCGTCGTACCCAAGAGGGTCTATCAACAACCTCTAGGAGGTGGCTTCTTAATAGAAAGATTAATTCAACGCCTAATTTGCATTATTAACACAACTTTGGTTTGATATTGTAATTAACAGCGCTTCGGGTTACCAAAAAACCGCTATATCAACGATCTTTAATTATTCAGGATGTTATACATGATTTCCCAAATAAGACTTCATCATGCTTTGTGTCCTATGGAGGAAGTTTCCATTTATTTATTTGATTTTATCATACACTTACTTAGTAAACACCACTGATGCATTATCTCGTAACTTTAAATCCGAGTCAAACAGTTTATGAAAAGTCAAAATATCAATATACTGTTCCGAAAAATGTTATATAATAATTCCAGCCTCTCTCAAGAATTTCATCCAATTTCCTTGGTCAGCTAACTGCCCATACCTTAGGAAGTATTTTATTAATATTAAATTTTTGGAGATAATATAAATAGTTAAAGTTGTGACAGTTAATAAACGGAACCTCATAAAAATTATTTCGTGTTTCATAACGAGAAAATTTTAAACTTTGGAATCCTGAAAACTAATTGAGTTTTAAAGGCAATATAGACAATTTATTAGAAGACGTTCTTCAAGCCCATGGCCGACGAGAAAAGTTGGCTAATATAAAACCAGAAGAAAACGCAAAATTCAGCAGCAACAGAAGTGTACTCTCATTTACACCCGCGTTTTGTTCTTGCTGACTACTCGTCATCAGAAGCCGAAACTACGCCCTAAACCGCTATTAATGTTCTCAAGGAAGTTTTCACAGTCGGACATTGCAAACATATTTACTTTTGTAGTCTAGCATTAGTGGAGTCCACTTTGTATGAAAGGCTTATCAATCTGACATAAATGCCAATTCTCCGTATAGCATACACATCATGTCTGTGAAGTGAAGCATCAATATTAATTTTTACAATAGCATAATGTCACCAAAATTTAGAAAACTATCATTTTGAACAGTTAGATACAGTTTGTGTCGGAGAACTAATTTATATGCAATTATGTGTTAGGTGTTGCGCACCTAGTAACAAATTAATTCAAATATGACCAGAAGGATAACCCAAAGTCAGCATGAACGGAAAGTTAAATCTCGTGCACATTTGTTTTGTTTTTAGTGGCGTCTCATCAGTAGGATCCGGTATTACGCTATTTACCCAAATATATTATTCTAAACATTAGCTACTCCAACAAAGTCTTATACTCAGGCTAAGATCGACATCCGTTACCAAGTTTTCTTGGTAGGAAGTATAGTATAAAGCAAGGCGTTTAAAATTTAAATGTTCCTCATATCCATAAATATCGTATATGCGTTTATGCATTATGTATTGTGTACCAAATAAATATTTAAGTTAATAGGACCAGAAGTCAATGACAAAGTCAGCATGAGCAAACGGTATTATTTCACGCTTTTCGGACTTATTGGCGACTCATTAGTAGAAACCGGAACTACGCCCCAAATTCATTATGTATTCGGTCAAGACATTTTGGACATTTTGATAATGTATTAGATTTCATTTCAGATGTTTTAACTATGTCATCACTATATTTTCTGAAGGAATTATCATAACTTGAATGTTAAAAAGAATAATTCAAGCGTATGCAGTGCCAGCAACGCAAAAGAGAATAAATAAGCAGAATTGGTAATCAAATCAGATTGCTTTCAGATAAGAAACACAAAATAATTACTTCGTTGGCGTAATAGTTTCGAGAGTGATAATTTCCGAACGGTTTTCATGTGCTCCGGTTATAAATTATCGATTTCACGCACTCGGTCATTTAAAAATGGAGGTTTGATATGTGTTTGATGCAAAATCTTATACGAGAAAATTCCCTTTTAAAATGTCAACAGTAAAGAGCACTCTTAAGGCTCTGGGCTTTAAATTACCATCTGATGGCTATTGCCGATATCCTCGAAAAATGAGGTTATAAAAATTGGCAAATGCAAGATGATTTCCTGCTTCACCTGTCGTAAAAATATCCTAATGATAGTTCTCTTTAAATAATTTGCTAATGAGCCAAAATGTCGGGGAAAATATAGAAAAGGACGCGCGTAAACATTTTGAAATGTCGATTCATGGAAATTTGATACATTAATATGCGGCAAAGAATACTGAAGGAATATTGTAAGTTAGTGATATCGAATGCTAGACATACAACATTAAGCGAAACAAATGAATCCAATTTTATGCCTAAATTAGAATCGGCTTTTTCACTGAGGTGGGAATAACGCTTTCTGTTAAGTAAGTTACTTTTTATTTAAATGTTGTAGATTTGCGTTAAAACTTTTCGTGAGAAACCACAAATTCAAATAAGCTAAGGCATTCGAAAGGCCAGCATTTTTTTATGTTCCAAAGGCAAAGTCTTAAAAAGGCTCACTTTTATCATTTGGCCAATGGTTTGAACCACGCGAAAATCCTGACAACAACAAAAACAACTAATTTGTGTATAACAGTTAAATACTGCTTGTTGCGGAGAACTAATACATATGCAAGTATGTATTAGGTGTTGCAAACCTAGTAACAAATTAGTTCAGTTGTTACCAGCTCCTACTGATGAGACGCCAGTAAGCACGAAACGAATTTGCATGAGATTATACTTTCCGTTCATGCTACCTTTGGTTTATCCTTCTGGTTACAACTGAACTAATTTGTTACTAGGTTCGCAACACCTAATACATACTTGCAACATACAGTATTTAACTGTTATATATTGAATTTAATGATATCATGCTTACTGCGCAATGTGATAACTGTTATCGATCAAGGTGTATGGATTTACTGGAGTAACAGGTGTTCAGAAATTGTTGTTATTCTCAATTACGGTGAACTATAGCATAAATTGATATCCATCAGGTTGGTATCATGTACCGACTCGGAAACCATAGTGTTAGTACCATGCACCTTTTCGGTACAATAATGTTGGTATCAGTTACTAACACAATAGCCATAGTGTTAGTATCCTTTACAGACTCGGTATATATATTATATAGTGTGAGTTAGCGTGGAAGTCGCATTGTCGTAGACTATATGATGTTAGCTTCACAATTACAGGTTTACACATTCGTCTAGGAGATTGTACCGTCCTATTATTCCACAGTCTTCTACCAAATATGTAGTGGTTAAAGGGCGTAATACTGGCTCCTACTGATGAGTCGCCAGTAAGCACGAAACGAATGTGCATGAGATTAAACTTTCCGTCCATGCTGCCTTTGGTTTATCCTTCTGGTCACAACTGATTTCCCTTTAGGCTAAAATCAATCAGCCGGCTTGATCGGCCAATTAAAATGTACACATTATATTGACAGTTAAAGGTTTTAATATAATTAATACCTCCTTGGCAAAGTTTAAATTAGTAAAATGGTTAACAATTTCCATGTATCTTGAACGCGGTGTGCAACAATTGAATCTTTCCCAAATGGGATATATCTTTCATTTGAGCATTAATAAACGACAGCCGATCAAACTAATGCATCTAAATTTCCTGCATCAAATTGCATGTAATTAGATTTCAAATGAGAAAATGGGATCAATAAGGTGGCTTCAAATTTACAATAATATATAATGATAGATTGAGTGTGGCCAGTTGGAGCTTTAAGTTTAAACAAATAACATATGGGTTCCACCTGCAGGGAAGGTTAACAAAAATGTGGTGCCACAGTGGTAGAGCCCCAGACCCCGAAGTAAGTCTGCTCCATTTCAGGCCACATTTGGACAGTAAATAAAGATTTTGAACCAGTGTACAATTGCTTCAGATTCTATTAACTCATTCATTGAACGTAAGAGTTTTTCGAGGATTCTTTTGAAATCTTAGCATAAAAGCGATTCAATATAGACTCCATTTGACGTAAAACTGACCAAGAAGCATAGTTGTTATATAACAAAAACTTTCAAGTACGGTATAGATTGAGTGACACAGTGAATGAGTCATATATCTGTGAAGAAAATGTGTTCCAGTTTGGGTCCGGTCGAGAAGATTCTGGCAAGTACTTGATGAGTGGCAAATCAATACGAAACTATTCAACTTGATGAATTGTATTTATAACATTATACAATGTTTAGTTTATACTGATAATGCACCCACTCATAAATAGACGCAAACCTATATATGCATCATACGGCTCTATGTGAAAGAAGAATTCTGAATTGCTGTATTTCAGTATAGTCATGTGCTTAAAAAACCTATTGAAATCCTTGAATAAACGATTATGGAATAAGTAATGAACATTTGGCGAATGCTGTAGAAAGCTACTGTTCGTTCCTGCGTAGAAATTGTATAACCGACACTTCCGGTCAAGTACAATGTATATGAGACTAGAAGAGGTGTTAACCGCATATCAACCTTTTCTTTCCATATTTGTGCATTGCGGTTTGAGCCCCGCTAGACAGTTTTCTGTCGTGACGATCATGGAAGGTCGAAACGCGTCAGCGCGCT
This sequence comes from Eudiplozoon nipponicum, assembly GCA_029291075.1. Classification (NCBI taxonomy): domain Eukaryota; kingdom Metazoa; phylum Platyhelminthes; class Monogenea; order Mazocraeidea; family Diplozoidae; genus Eudiplozoon; species Eudiplozoon nipponicum. The sequence goes on along the minus strand of JAQBSW010013687.1, from coordinate 8,055 downwards.
ATACTGACGGTAGTTTTGCAATGTTGCTGTACAAATGGTTTAATACCTCTCAAACTTGATTTAAAGAATTGTTACCACCCGAGCAAGCAATGAATGTTTTATATATGTGGCCAAAACCGAAAAAAATTAATGTTTGTAACTGCATAGAAATTGTGCAGCAGACATTTCCAGTCAAGTACAATGTATGTAAGACTATATATATATATATATATATATATATATATATATATATATATATATGTATATATGAAGTGCGGTTCGATCCTCCCTAGATAGTTTGCTGTCGTGCTCTGATAATGGTCATGAGGTTTTAAAGCGCATCAGAACGTGTGACTGACGGTAGTTTTAATGTTGTAAAATTTGTTTAATTCAAGTTTGCGAACTTGATATAAATACCAATAACATTGTTGTTACCAATCGCAAAATTTAGCAAAACTAACGTCATTCGTACTTTAGGAATCGTTTAAATCTTCTATGACACTCATCATAGCGCAACTCAAACTGGCTAGGCCGAAAAGCGTCAGTAAATATTACTGACGGTGATTTTATTATGTAACGCAGCAGGTTAGTTACTATAGGATTGGAGTCGATCTCAATTTTGCGACCTTTATTTATATAATTGTTATCACTAATCGCAGATGCAAAAACTGTTTAACTTCTATGTGATGTCGTGATTACTACAAAAACGTGCCGCCAAAATTTCCCGTAATGTACATTTTATTCGGGTTAAATAATGGTAAGAGACGCTTTTCCGATTTTCCATACCTGATATGAAAATTACTGCTTGATGTTCATTAATTATTTCTCCGTCGAGGAAGAAAAATGATCTCGCATCAATTGTGATCCTTCTGTGTGTTAAGTTAACATAGATATTCAAAAGTATATATCATTATTAATAGCGCCGTAATTAACAGGTCAATTTGAATAGATCCAGGGAAATACGCCAAAGACAGTATGAAATAAATATCAAATACACATCGAGCAAAAATATTCGTCCGGAATCAAAGGCATTCCTTCTGTGGGCTATTAGGTATAACGCAAAAAATAACTGTTTGGGTCATATGGAATAAGGGAGATACACCGAGGACGGCACGAACAAATATTTTAATCTTCATTCAGAAAGAATTGTGACCTTAAGTCTATGGCGTTTCTTAAGTTTGTTATTTTTACGTGGTTGTTCAAGAATATACTATTATGAATAGCGCAAAAATTAACAAGACAGTTCATATAGAACCATCCTCTCCTCAACGTGGTACGACGGTGTCAACCATGTCTCGATGGCCGATCGTACATGGGCTAACGGGACTATGGCGGTGGTGTCACCAGGGCGTGGTGGATTTCCGACCGGCAATCGGATCTCCTATAAAATACCACATGAGCCCGACGACGGCACTATGACTCGGCGTGTGTTCCCCGCCACAAAAGGGTTCAACAGCCACAGGATTACATGGACTCCTGGACAGTACCCCGTACTTCCGAATGGCGAATGAGCTCTCAACTGCCACCGGCAACCATGCAACTTACTGCTGCCTTGCAGACTGCGCTTGGATGTGCAAAGGCTAGAGGTGCGTCCTCGATCAAAAAGCCGAGTGGTGAGGGGACACCACTTGTACCAAATTCCCAAGAAACTCCATGAAAATGGAGCCGGCTTATCCTCCAAAAGGAGTCAGCCGCAGTAAATAAAAAATGAAGGCATGGCAAAATCAACATGAAGAAGGATGTAATTCTCATTGAGAAAGAATAGTGTTTGAAATGAATTACGGTCTATTTGTATGTTAAGATTACCTAGCTTTGCAATTATACTATAAAGAATATCGCACTAATCCTCATCGTGAAAAAATATTAGTCGAGAATGAGTGATGATTCATTTGTATATTAAGATTGCCAGGCTTTTCAATTATATTATTAGAAATATCGCACTAATTTACAGGTCAGATAAAAACTCCTTGAAATATTCCAAATTTGGCATGAACAAAATTTATATTCTGCCACGTGGAAGAGTTTTGGTCTTGAATTAATGGCGACCTTATTGTGTATTAATATTTAATGGCTATTTAGCACTATATTATTATGGATAACTCACTAAATAACAGGAGAATTCATAAAGAAGAAGGAAGATATAACAAAATCTGCATGATAAAAGATGTTAGCCTCATCAAGATAGGTTATTGGACTTTAATCAAGTGCGGTCTAAATTAGTTTTATGTTAACCTTAATACTCAATAATATATTATTAATAGTAAAGCACTGAATAGCAGGTCAGATCATATAGAACCAGTTAAATATTCAAAACTCAGCGTTAACAAAAGCTATAATCCTCAACGCGGAAGAATGACGGATATTAATCAACGATGATCCATTTCTGTTAGGATGTCGTGGCTTTCCAACAATATATCATACAGATTAGCGAACAAAATAACAGTTTATTTCATGTAGAACCATGAATATATGCCAAAATCAACATGAACAAAGGATGTAGAACTCAGTGAGGAAAAATTTTCGTGGTTAATCAGTTGCAATCTTCTTGTGTGATAAGATTACCGGGTCTTTCAACAGTTTATTATTAAGAATAAAGCATTAAATAATAGGTAAGTCCATATTGAACCAGGATATTATGGTCAAAAGATGAAATCCTTATTTCGAAGAAAATTAGACTTCAAATAATGGCGGTCCTTTTGTGTATTAATATTGCCTGGCTTAACCGCAATATAATTTTTAGAACAGCGTACTATATAACGGTTCAATTAGTATAGAACCTGGGGAAAATGCCAGTCACCATGAACAAAATATGTTTCCTATATCACTCATTGACGACCCTTTTATGTATTAATAATACCAGGATTTTAAAGAATATATTATTAGGAACAACGCACAAATTAGCAGATCAGTTCATACAGAACCAGGAAGATTTGCCATAGTCAGCATGAACAAAAAATGTAATCACTTCTGGGAAGGATATTTTTCATGATTCAATGGCGGCCCATTTGGGTGTTAAGATTAATCTACTATTCAATTATATATATAGGAATTGAGCACTAATTTAAAGGTCAGTTAAACTAGATTCAGTATAATGTGAAAAAGTCAGCATGTAATAAAGATGTAACCCTCCCCAAGAAAGTATATCCGTTTTTAATTAATGGCAGTGTTATTTTGTCTTAAGATTACATGGCTTTTCAGATAAATTATATTTGGAATAGCGTGCTAAATGGCAGGTCAATTCATATAGAACCGTGAAGGTGTGGAAAAGTCAACAATAACATGGTATGTAATTCTTATCTAGAAAGAATAATGACATTGATTGAATGACGGTCCATTTGTGTAATAAGATCACCTGCAAATATATTAGTTGGACAATCGCATTAGTTTACAGTTCAAAGTCAACTTGAAAAAAGAAATAATCCACATCGATGATGAATATTACTCATGAGTTAATGATATTTCTATTTGTGATTAAATTACCTGGTTTTTGACCAACATATTATTTGGCATATCACACTCAATAAGTGGTATGTTCATACAACACCAGGAAGATATGCGAACATAGCATTAAAAACGTTGTAATCCTCATTCAGTAAGAATACTAGTCCTGAAACATTTGTTATCCTTATTATGTTTTAAAATGACCTGCCTTTTCAGAAAAATATTATTCGAGATAGGGCATAAAATAACAGACCAGGAAGCTATGGAAAAAAATAAATGAAGGAAATGTGCAACTCTCATCGTGGAAGAACACATTTTATGAATTTATAGCGGACAATTTGTGGTGAAATTACTTCGATTTGCAACAATATATTTAAAGGAACTGCACAGTAAATAAAAATTGAATTATTATAGAACCATTAAAATAATCGAAAGTCAGCATAAATAAAAAGACAAATTTCTTCGATGAGGTAAATTTTTCTTGAATAAATGGCGATACTATTTTGCGTTAAAATGACTCGAGCTTTCAACAATATATTATTAAGAATTGCGAACAAAATAATACGAGTTTATATAGATCAATAAAAATATGCCCGATTGGGCATGAACAAACATAACCCCCATCGAGCAAGATTCTTTTTTTAGAATCAGTAGCGATTCTATTATGTCTTAGACTACCTGGCTCTACAACAAATCATATAGAACCAGGAAAATATGCTAAAATTAGCAGTAGTTAAATATATAATCCTAATCGAGGATGATTATTTAATCAATAACTGTCCTTTTGAGTGTCAATTACCGAAAATTTTATTTGAAGGTGCATTTAACTAAACCCATTGTCAGCGCATTTATTTATATTTATTTTTTGCTGAGACCTAATTTATAAAGAATTAAGTTAAAATTATTTTTTTGCCTAGTAACCAATTATTTCAAATAGGACCAGGAATGTATGCCAGAATTACCAAGAATAAAATATATAATCTCTGGTGAGAATGCATTTTGTGTTTACTAGCGACTAATCAATGTCAGCCGCCAAAACTCCGTGCATTGGTTAATTCTATATATTGTAGCTTTAAAATTTTATAGTCTTATCAGGACAATTGGCATTGCATTATGGAATTTTGTCTAATTTGTTAAATTGAACAAAAATTGGTTTCGTAGACGTTGATAACAATTAATTTTAATCAAGGTTGCGATATTAATATAAACACCTGACCCATTATGTACATGCATTTGTCAGTATAAACTAAGTATTGGCAATTCATCTAGCAGCCCGTTTTTGTCGTTATGGGGAACTCATCACATACTGTCTAGTATATGCCGTGGACAGGGCTCGAATCTGGGCACGTCTGATTCGAAATATGTTGCTCCAACAACTGAGCCTACCTGCCACAGTTATCTGTTAAATATCAGTTGCCAAGTCAGTTTCATTTTATAATCCCGTCAAATTTTAATCTGCCAGTGCAACTAATACAATTTGAGTTACATAACTAAGTTATATTTTTCGATGCAAACTTAATTATATTGCTACACATTGAAGACCAAATATGGTAAATATTCATGCTAATGCTAAAGCATTTTGGAGAGTTATGCCTTGAAGTATAATTTTTATTTTAGAAACGCCTGCACATTAATTCAATTTTCTTTATTGTAATGTTTTACCTGTGCGGTAATAATCTTTGTAAACATTATTTCCGCAAAAAAAGCAATATACATTTTGCTGAACTTCGGTCCAGTTAAGTCGCATATACACTTCCGGTGTGACAGAGTGAAGCAGAGGATAATTTCACAGACTAGGATGAAACGTGCTTCGTCCGCGACAAAATTCTACACACTACTCGAAGATTTCCCAATGAAAACGAAACCGGTCTACTGGATGAATTGCCTTTGCTACCATAAACAATTCTTTGTTTGTGTTGACAAATGAATTTAAAATGGGATTAGTGATTATATCAAGCTAGCTACCTTGAATTGAATTAATATTTTAAACCATACAAGACTGGGGCTCAATTTGGGACACAGTTACTTCATAATCTACAGGCAATTTTCACTTTTATTCTACTCCTTAAGTGAATTCTATAAACTATCGTTTTCTAGATAAGGTTGCGACCAGCCTCCTCCGATCTGTCATAACAGAAAAGACGTCATTCCACGTGGGGAAGTGAAATTGAAAGTTAGTAAGGTGGAAGCATTTTAAATGTGTGTGATCAATTTAAAATAAAACATCGTATATGAAATCAAATGCAATTCACCAAGTTCATCCGTATCACCCTTATTACGCTCTTAACAATTACATACCAGAATTACAGCGATCGAGGAAATCTCTCTCTCTCTCTCTCTCTCTCTATATATATATATATATATATATACTGAATTTTAGAGAATATTGAAAGGAAATAATCAATAATATATATGATATAGGTAACAATTTATTTCATAAAAATTTTATCACCCTGTACTTAAAAAAGTTCTTCATGTTGATTATTGTGATTAAAATAATATTTCAAGTAGTTACGTTGCAAAAAAGATTATATTATATTGAAATGATAAGCTTTTATGTGGACAAATGACATCCGAAATGAAGAAACACATTGTTGGAAAAGTGTGAGGAGATTGAATTTGGAAAGTCAATAAGCCAAGCAAACTACTTTTTGTTCATTTTACTAGAAACTGTTTTGTTGTGCCCTTTAAATTTTCACTTAAAAAGCATTGTTCCGCTAGTTTTGACATGGCACACTGCTTGATAATGATCAATTCACTTATTTACCTTGTTCTAGTGCACATTTCGAAGAGCAGCCTGTCGAAAGAAGCGCAAGCGTGTTTATAATGCGGTAAACGAAGAGGCCAGGATGTTTCACTTTTTAGTGTTCTTTCATCGAGTTGACACATGCAGCGTACAAAAGAAGTCGTTAATATTTAAAGGTCTAAATGAAGTTTGCGGACATGAATTAAGCAAAATTCATATTGGTTCACAAGTAGCACAACATAGCAAAACTGTAAAACGTTTATAAGCGTTTGCTGACGTAATTCAAAATAACCTTTCAAAAAAATTAATAATTACCTATGCAAGCTTGACTACGTTATTAATTGCATCCTTGTCAAAAACTATTAAGTAGAATTACCCGTCGCGCAACATGTTTCGTTTAAAGCATACTACGTAGAATCATGATTGTTCCTTTCTAACACGCACAGAGTAATCAAGAATTGCGATCATATGATCCATAATTACCAGATCGACGGTTCTGTTGCCATTAAACGTTACGGCAGGGAGATTACATCCACTGTTTTCAATTTTACTCCGAATATTTCGGCCTCCTGTTTTGGAAGCCTTTCTCAACGGAAAGCACTTCCCACAAACAATTTAACAATCATTAAGTCAAATTTCTATTACCACGTCAGTTAATCTTCCATTTCGAATTTAACCTTACAACTGAAACTAATCAGAAAGAATTTTGTATATTTCAACTCATTCATAATTTTTGTAAAATTATTGTTTTATAAAATGATATTCAACAGCACGTCACAATTATAAGCACTATCAGTATTCACCCGCCTAGAATTGCGGTCAATTATGCCATACAGAAGATGGTCATAAATTCGTCAAAGGCGTGCGCAGATACGAGAAAAATGGTTTAATATTTCATGGTATAATTGTGTTAAGCGGAATGTATTTTTTAATAAGAAAAATGCGGTCAAATCCACAACAAGAAAGACAGCACTGAGCACAAAAAAGGATCTTTTAAAATGTATTCCTGTAGCTATTTAAGCATTTACAAAATGGAAAAACAGAAAATATGGCTGCGCAATACACTCAAACAATCATTGAGTGTGCGGGCGTTAACAATTCTTATTAAGATGAAGTTTGCAAGCTTAATATAAACAAAATGCAAGTGTATTCAACAAGTCGGAAAACAGCAAATCTACTGTTATTAACATGTACTGAAGCATTTAGAAAAATTCACGATTCTCAGAAAAATACTACGGCAAACGGCCTAGCGCGGATCACACCTAAAATCATGGATAAAAAATGAACAGTAAGTAGCTATACGAACATTAGTGGTGCGGGCGGTGATAACAAATTTTATAATCAAGTTTGCGATATTATTATAAGCACATGACCCATTAATTACTGACATATGCGAGTAATTAATTGGTCAGGTGCTTATATCAAGATCGCAACCTTGATTATAATAAATTAAGTGGTTAACTTAAAATATAGGCTGCATAATCTCAATGCAGTCTCGAGCATTTACTTTTGCCACGGTCCTTCACATGTATATTTCTTATGTACTTAAGCAATCATTCATTGCGCGGGAGTTGATACCCATTCTTTAAATCAAATTTGCGAACCTGAAATAAACACTAATCACATTTTATTTAATCAGTAGAAGAACATAGCAAAAGTACCGTTAGCGACATGTACTTTACCGTAATGTAAATATAGAGAAAGCAAAATTGGACATGGGGCTCTCACCTCTATTAATCTCAAATATATTGAAAATGTCTGCAGCACAATTTCTTTGCGGTCAGTGACATTAGTTTTCTGTAGTTTTTGCGATAAGTGCATAGGATATACATTTAAGCAAACATTGGTTGTGCGGGTGGTGATAATAATTCTTTAAATCAAATTTGCGA
>JAQBSW010013686.1:0-13328 GCA_029291075.1 Eudiplozoon nipponicum | reverse complement strand
AGTGGAAATAGAAATCTTGTTATTAGTTTATTATTGATAATTATTTTATAACTTCGCTTCATTGAAAGGAATGCATTCTTTTTAAATACTTTCCTACATATTTTTGTAATTGAATCTGCAGTTTGCTGTAATCTGAAGTAATTGATAAACTGACAAGTAATAAAATTTGCACAAATATAACCTGCATTATAAAACTGAATACTATGTTTTCCAATCTCTGGTGACATCGATTTTTCCTTCGTCATTGTATTAATTATTGCAGTATAATTTAGATTTTTATTAAAATATATATTATAATATACCATTGTTTTAGTATATTACACTAGTTATCAAATAGATAAATTATCATTAATACTATATTAGATCATCGTGATCACATTATATATATACGATGAAATTTGTAATCATATGACCAGTTAACAATGAATTAATTAGTAAAAAGGTTTGCGTTTCTAAAGTTTATGAGCTGATTACTAATTAATGAAGTTAATGGTTTTCTTTTCTGATTTTTAACTCATTCTCTAAAAAATGTTACTTCAACAGCGCGTTTTGGCACAATTTTTCGTCTGAGTTTTCCTTCTTCCTACCTTTCAACTGACTAACTTAATTCGCATTGTACGTTTGGATATTTTTTATTATTTGCATTATATTTTTCTTTACTTAATTTAGTTAGTCATCTTTTTGGGTGTTCCGTTATTGAAACAGTACATTTTGCAAATTTCAGTCATCATAATTTTTTGCCTGCATAATTGGGTTTATTTAAATTACGCGAACTTGGTTTAAATAATTGGTAATATATCACACAGAATCAATGATTCTCAACTTGTTTTTAATGGAACATAACAGTGCATTTAATAGAATGTAATAAATTGGAATCGACCGATAATGCTAATAAGAAATCTCATTCAGCAATATATATATATATATATATATATATATATATATTTAATCACACTATTATGATTATAGGTATATTGTCACCAAAAATTGAACAATGCCTAAGGTCGCAAAGGAAATTCATCAAGTAAACCGTTTTGCCAAGAACTTGCCATAATTGAAAAAATATTTATATGAAAATGTATGTATAATCAAAATCCTGCCGTCAATCTTTAACTCCATATATATTTAGGAGTTATGATGTCTGGTCTATGATAATGCAACTCCGGGGCTAAAAAGAGTAAGTAAGGTTAACCAAACAGCCAAGTTGTTAGAAATATGAAAGTTTTTGTAGTGCGCGACAAGTATTGAAAGATAAATAATTGTAAGACTTTGAAGCAAATGTTCTCTGGTTCGAGCCCTCGTAGTGTAAAATCCAAGCAGTACTTGAAGAGTTCTAAATGAGTAGCAAACAGAACTTTTTGATGAATTGCTTTCGCTATCTTATGTAATGCTTAGTTTATACTGACAATATATATATATATGTATATATATATATATATATATATATATATATATATATATAAGTTGTCCGTCACATTTATTAAGACTGTAGAACAGACAGCTGCCCGCTAGAACGCAAGAAACTTCACATTTAAACGTGGGAATCAATAAGAATGATAAGCATATGTCCGCATTTAGGCTGAACATCAGTAAAACCTCACACGCATGTTCACAGCATACTGCTTTCGTAAAAATTACAAAACGCAAGTACAGAATCTATTTAATCATCTATGAAGTGCTTAGAATAATCAAATCGCAAGCCGATTAATGCACAAACATGTATCCACTAATGAAAAAATCAATTTATGTGATAAATTTTATGTTCCACCTTATGCAATATACAGTTCATATTCAAAAAATTTATGCATTAAAATACCGACATTATATATCAATTAAACATCATTTCACTAGTTGACATGTATTTTATTAATTATTGACAGATCGCGGGTGGCCAACACGAGGTTTATGTACAGATGAAAATATCAGGTTTTTATCTCGTTTCCGAGTAGATACTAGCTATAAAATAATTTTATCATACTAAAATGTAGTAACTACCATGCGTACTTTCTTTTCGATATCCAATTGTTTTCATTCAATGTGTGTAACACAATCCTTTAATTTACAAACAGATTCCGAGGCAGACGTGTGCAGGTTTGATCCCTGCCCGCGACAAATTCTGGACAGTACGTAAAGAGATCCCAATAAGGACGAAACAGATCTACTGGATGAATTTCCTACACTACATTAAACAATGCTTAGTTAATACTGCCAAATTTATGTATATAACGGGACTGGTGTTTACATCAACCCTGATTTTTATAATTGCTACCTCCGCCCACGCAACCAATGATCTTTTAATTATATAATGGAAATTTAGATTATTTCGATGTGAATTTTGAATTTTACATTGATCCATATCTGCAAACTTTCTACCTTTAAAATTATATTTAGTTTGATAGTGTTATATATATAATAAAATTACATTCTGTCGGAACCATATATATATATATATATATATATATATATATATATATATATATATATATATATATATTCTTTGAAATGCGAGCTTTAATAAAATCTATTGTTCTCTCCTTGTAAAGTAAAACAAAAAGAAATTTTATCAGATATAAGAAAATTTTCTTCCGCATGGTCTTCTCAAATATCTACTCATGAACATATCTTTATATATAAATTGGAAAGCAAAACAAGATATAAATATTTGAACATAGAGAGAGTGTGGAAAATAGAAACCAATCAAATTGCGTGCGTCACCTCTAGTTCAAGCTCAATGCTTGTACGTGCTTCTTCTGCTTACATAAATCCGGCTGCAATTTGTTTATCCATAAGGTTTCGTATGTGGCTAGCTCCCTTTTGTTTTTGCATTTAGTAATTACTTTGAATGCTACGTCTGAAGAACATACGTGCGATGTTTCGATGATGTGTTGCGCAATAGCAGACGTGTATTCACCATTTGATTTAAAACAGGCGTGCAAGTTGAATGTTCCATAATTCGAGTAATTAACCGTCTGGTCGATCGGCCTACGTAAGTTGATCGACAACTTGCGCATTTATATTGATAAATAATATTTGATATCGACATTAACGTCTGTTTCTCTTTGATTGCTGGTAAAGGCAAGTGTGTTACCCTAAATAACACTCGTAGTTTGGCTGCATTAAATGTGCGTGTTAATGTTGCTTCAACTTTCTTTTGTGCCATTCGGGAAACTGCATCCCCTTTAAATGGGATGTTCAGGTAGACTGTTTTCTTTTCTGGCCCATAATACGTCTGTTTCTGGTTAACTCCCCTTTAATAATTGATTCAATTAATTGTCTGGGATAGCCATTAGACATTAAATCGTTAATTGCTTTATTATATTCATTTTCTCTAGAATCTTGACTAACCAACCTGTCAATTCTTGAAAAGCAACCACGAACTGTTGATAATGTATATTGAAATGGTACAAAACTGCTGTAATGCAAATACTGTGCAGATCATGTTGGTTTATCTTAAATTGTTCTGCTTAATTTACCATTAGTTTCTTTCTTTAATAGTTCTTCTCAGGAAAGACAGACAGTCATCTTTCTCGTGCTCTGACGTGAAGCCGATATTCTTATGTGCTTTGTTGAAAGTTTGAAGCAATGTTCGTGATTGCCACCTGTTCTTAAGGACAAGAAAAATATCATCCAATTACCATATATATTGAGCACATTTACTTATGTCATTCTTTAATGATGTATTTTCTAGGTGCCCTAGAAAAATCTTAGCAAACACTGGAGATAAGGGGCTTCCCATTGCGACACCATCAGTCTGTCTGTAGATGTTTCCATTAAAACGAAATCGTACGTCTTTCGTGCATAATAAGATAAGCTTGCGTAGAGTTTGACCTAGCACCGGCGATGGTAATATATCGTGTTCTACCACTTTGACTATAATGTCAATGGTTTCATCAATTGGAACATTTGTAAACAAAGACGTAATATCAAAAGATACCATAATCTTGTTTTTAACATTTATATCTTGAATTTTGTTTACAAACTCAAACGAATCGGTAACCGAATAATTACCTAGTAGTTTACGTAATGGTTCAAGTAAACGAACTAGCCATTTAGCTAGTGCATTAAACGGAGAATTAACCATTGATAAAATTGGCCTCATAGGACAACCTCTTTTGTGCGTTTTTGGTAATCCGTACATTGTTGGTGTAGATTATGCAACTGGTTTGAGCTTCTGTGCAGTGGCCTCATCAATAAAACCGGCATCTGTCAAAATCTTAATTTCATTTATCACTTTGCGCTCCATCTTGTCTATTTCATCTGATTTATCGTCTAGACGTGTGAATTTTGTATTGTCATTTAACACGTTTTCCATCTTTTGTACATAGTCCGATTTGTCCATTATAACTGCACTCTTTCCTTTATCAGCGCGTAGTATTTTGATGTCTGCATTTCTGCTGATATTTCTAAGTGCATTTAGATGCTGCTTTGTCAACGCATGCTGTTCTGCGCATTTAGACGATTTCAGGTGTGAAGCCTGATCAACTAGTGTAGCCTTGAACCAATTTTTATAATCAATACTGGTAGGCTCCAAGTCAGCTGTTTGTTCAAATAACAATTCAAATGCTGCCTCAAAATCAACATCGCCTGTTTTAAATCAAATGGTGAATACACGTCTGCTATTGCGCAACACATCATCGAAACATCGCACGTATGTTCTCCAGACGTAGCATTCAAAGTAATTACTAAATGCAAAAACAAAAGGGAGCTAGCCACATACGAAGCCTTATGGATAAACAAATTGCAGCCGGATTTATGTAAGCAGAAGAAGCACGTACAAGCATTGAGCTTGAACTGGAATGTGACGCACGCAATTTGATTGGTTTCTATTTTCCACACTCTCTCTATGTTCAAATATTTCTATCTTGTTTTGCTTTCCAATTTATATATAAAGATATGTTCATGAGTAGATATTTGAGAAGACCATGAGAAAGAAAATTTTCTTATATCTGATAAAATTTCTTTTTGTTTTTGCACACAAGAAGGGAACAATGAATATATATATATATATATATATATATATATATATACATTCCTTTGGTTTTCAATTGATTATGCTAGTGGTAACAAATCTGACTCGCTTTTAATTCTGTTTCTTGTTTTGGCTGGTTGGTAAGTGTGTATGCGTTTGTGTTTGTGTGTGTGCGTGTTTGCATGTAAAGGTCATTCTCGCTGTATTGCAAAGTGATGTCTGAGATCTGGTCATTATTGTTTTGATGGCTTGAGAATTAACCATTTGTGCGCATTGTTCACTGTTACATGTACGAGTGCTATTTTTCCCAGTGTAGTTGATCGTTTCACCTTGTTGCACAAATTGTATTTTCCACATGGTAACAGCGCCAGTGTGGATTGCAGTGTTGAACGCTCATATTGTTTGGAAACTTCTGTCACCGTATGCGCCTCTGTTATTTCCACTTCAGTTTGTTGCCAATCCGATTGTATGTTTGTTGATTCTAGTCGAGGGCCTGTTTGGTCTTGACTGGATACCAGTAAATTTTTGTTGAATTTTGTTATTCTTGGCCAGTCGATTAGAATATCATGTTGATAAAACTTTTGAATATTAAGGTCAGGTGCTTGTTGTTTTATACAGAAGTAAAAGCGAGTCAGATTTGTTACAACTAGCATAATCAATTGAAAACCCAAAATGTATATATATGTATGATTGTATAGCGATGATTAGTATTCACGAAATAAATGGCCTTTATCTACTTTGTTATTAATGTGTTCGTTCTTACTAATTAGAAATATATATATATATATATATTTATTCATTGAATATATTTTTCCATAATTTATTTGACAGAACAAAAGCGCTAGTTTTCAAGATTTGAGAATCAACACGTGCTTAATCAAATTTTGATCTTTTTATGGTTTTTTTAAACAATGGATTGTTATAATTAATATGTGATAAAAACGTTTAGCCGAGTTAAGCCACAAAATTAAAAGACTGTAAATAAGCTGATGGGGAATAATGACTGTATGAGAAAGAGTAGGATAATGCGCTGACTTACACAGTCCAGTCATGCAGATCAAACTGTTGAAGCTTGTCAAACGTAATATGATTTACATCAGATTTTACGAAACCACTACCATTTGAAAGCTGTGCGCAGCTAAAGGCAAGACTTCTGAAAGCAATGTTAAGATTGGATTTCGCTAATAAGCACGAAGCGAATGTGCACATGAGACTACACCTTCCGTTCATGCTGACATTGGTTTATAATTCTGGTCATTTTTTTAATTAATTTGCTACTAGGCATGCAACACCTAATACATAATTGCATTGGTCAGATTGTCAATAAATTGACATAGGATAAACAGGTATAATATTACCAAAGTGGGCCAACGTATAGAAGAATGGTCAACAATGCAGGAGCAAAGGTACAATCAGCAATTCAATGCACATGTCTTTACCGGATATAAGATGCAAAAGATCAAATAGATTCTCCAGCAACATGTTAACTATAGACAGTGTTTCATCCAACTTGCCCAAAATCACACAAACTCACAAAATATACAATTTTTTACCCACTTATTTTTCTATGTATGCATAAATTTATAAAAATAAAAAAATATTGGTTACGCGGGTGACGATAACTACTATTTTTAATCAAGAATGCAATCTTGATATAGATACGTGACACAACTTTTAAATAAATATGTCAGTATAAACTAAGTAGTGTATAGTGTGGAAAAGGAGATTCATCTAGTAGACCTGTTTCGTTTTATTGGGAACTCTTCACGTACTGTCCAGAATTTACCGTGGACAGGGCTCGAACCTGGGCACGTCTGCCTCGGAATCTGATTCGCTAAAAATTGTTCATTTCAATACGACTTCTCCATGTAGCGTTGTGTCTGTTCTACAATAAAAGATTGGGGAAAGTTTGTTAGAACTTCAGCTCTAAAGGGATTTCGTATAGGCTCCAACTAAAGAAAAGGCTAACTATTAAACATAAGTTACTGTATAACTGAAAAATTTGTGTAGAATGTGCCACGATGGCACCAGATTTCAAAGCAGACCTGTCCAGGTTCGAGTCCCATCCGAGCAAAATTCTGGACAGTACTAGAGGAATTCCCAATAAGAACGAAACCGGTCTACTGGATGAATTTTTATAGTACGAGAAAACTGTATAATCAATAATAGAACCACAAGGTTTATAATAAAATAAATTAATAACCATAAGAGTAGCTAGAAGGTAAGGGAGAGGCTTTGATAAACGAAAATGTTTATATCAGAGGAATTTAAGAAACCTCATGGAAATACATTTATACAGTTCCATCAATGATGGAATGTTATGTGAAAGTGCATAAGGATAGACACCCCCGTAGGGTAATTCTAAATGTAAAACATTCGCCTGAATATACGAAGTAGAAATTTCCTCATTATAGAAATATTACATATTCCCAATTTTATACCCTACATGAATATACAGCAACCCTGTCATAAATGTTGTAAATAGTATGTCGTTGATTAGTTAGCCGAAATGTTATATCGATGTTTCCACACATCAATGTGTCAACTACTTTGGAAAGCTTCAAACAATATTTTATTGAACACTAATTTTGTTAAATGGAAGTCAAACAGCGTTAAGAAATGCAAAAGTGTTACAAATAAGTATTTCCTATAATACTGGACTTTCAGAACGGTGATATACGCTATGTACTGTTCGCTGCAGCGAACTAATACACATGCAATTGTAAATCAGGTTTTGCGCACCTATTACCGACGCAATACTCATAGTTTTGGTATCATTTACATGGCATTATATATTATATATAGCTAGTTGGCTTTGCAGTTTAATTCGCGAAGACTTTATATAAAGGTTAACTCCACTACTGTTTGTATACATATTCGTGTAGGAGATTGTACCGTCCAATTGTCTCACAAGCCTTGACCAAATATAAAGTGGGTAAATGACGTAGCTCCAACTACTAGTGATGAGTCTTCAGTAAGTATGAAACGAAGGTGATAGGCGTGGAAACTGGGCAAGAGATGTCTGTCTCGGTTGCAAACGTGTATGCATTCCAAGAAAAGACTCCCTTTGAACAAGTACATATCAACTCCTATGTAAGCGAGTCGATGCACCCTATTAAGGTTATAAAAAAGAACACGGAAAAATATGCCAGTATGTTCACATTCAGAGATCTGACCTGGTCAGGCAATCAGGAGAATTTGACTATCAGAAAGATTCGGATAACCATACACGCATATCCAAATATGACCGAAGTCGTTTGGCCAAGTCGATCAGAGAATCATTACAATACAACCAATGGGGAGTATTGTGAATGGATGAGAAATTGAACAATCTCTTGACCCATTATTGTCATTGAAGCTTTGTTCATTAGTAGGAAAAGATGATTCGTCGAATTTCATGAATTAAATATTTAGAGTGAAAAAATGAACATTGCGCTAAATTAGCTAATACGTTCACGTTTAGCCATTTAAATTCTCCATTACACTCGCTGCACTACTTTCAGTAAAACTTCGAAATTACTTGAATTTATGTAGGATCTCATTTCCCATTTGTTTCACTTTTTTAGTTCATTCATGGTTCTTATGAATTTAGGTAGCAATTACCGAATTCCGCTTGTCGCCTTCTTGCGATCGTGAACATTAATTCATTCTCTCTCTCCCATATTACGTGGTCTATAATTCAAAACGTTTTTTGGGTCTCTGCTTACCTTTAACTCCTCACTATTAATTGCGGTTGTAAGTTCAAACTTTAACGTTATTTATTAATATTTCTTAAACCATTGTATAAGGCAAAAAAGTAAATTCATCATGTTGACCAGATTCGTCTTTATTGAAATATATATTATATAGTGTGAGTTAGCGTTGGAGTCGCATTGTCGTAGACTAAATGATGTTAGCTTCACTTTTGCAGGTTTACACATTCGTCTAGGAGATTGTACTGTCCTATTATTCCACATTCCTCACCAAAATATTTAGTGGTTAAAGGGCGTAATACCCGCTCCTAATGATGAGTCATCAGTAAGCACGAAACGAATGTGCATGAGATTATACTTTCTGTTCAGGCTGCCTTTGGTTTATCCATCTGGTCACAACTGAACTAATTCAAAAATATTACCAACATGATAGCTTCATCGATTGACCACGAATCACAAAACCAGACAACAATTAACTAATAGTCTGGCAATCTCGTAAATTCATTAGACCAGTCTCAACGAGCACTTGGTCGTATTGGCAACAAAATAAGAAAAAAATACTGCGCAAACGGTATCAATGATATTGTTTAAAAAAACACAGAAATTGTAAAACAATATGTGATTATTTAAATCAAGATTGCAAGCTTGAATTAAACACCAATCCCATAGTATTTAACCAGTCGCCGAAAAACGTAACAAAACTACCGCCAGCCGCAACGCACTGACGCGTTTCGACCTTCGATGATCATCATCAGAGTTCGACGGCAAACTGACTATCAGGATCAAACCGCATTGAATATATATGGAAATCAAATTTAGATATGCGGCTCTCACCTCTAGCAGTCTCGCATACATTGAACTTGACTGGAAATGTCGGCTACACAATTTCTATGCAGTCACGAACAGTAACTGTTTGCAGCTTTCGCCACATATACATATATAAGCATTACAATTTAACAATAATTGATTGCGCGGGTGGTGGTAACAATTAGTTAAATCAAGTTTGCGAGCTTGAAGTAAACACCGATCCCATTGTATTTAACCTGTCGTCGAACAACATAACAAAACTACCGCCAGTCGCAACGCACTGACGCGTTTCGACCTTCCATGATCATCATCAGGGTACAACGGCAAACTAACTATCGAGGATCAAGCCGCATAGAATATATATGAAAATGAAATAAAGATATGCGGCTCTCACCTCTAGCAGTCTCGCATACATTGAACTTGACTGGAATTGTCGGCTACACAATTTCTATGCAGTCACGAACATTAACTGTTTGCAGCTTTCGCCACATATACATATATAAGCAATACAATTTAACAATAATTGATTGCGCGTTGGGTGGTAACAATTGGATACAAATCAAGTTTTACGACTTGATATACCAATCATTCTATTTGTACAATCGTCGAACAACTTAACAAAACTACCACCAGTCGCAACGCATGACGCGTTCGACCTTCCATGGTCATCGTCAAGGGTACGATGAGTAATGACTATCGAGGGATCAAACCGCATAGATATATGAAATTAAATAAAGATATGCGGCTCTTTCACCTCCTTGATCCTTGTTGAACTTGACCGATTGTCGGCTACACAATTTCTATGCAGTCACGAACATTAACTGTTTGCAGCTTTCGCCACATATACATATATAAACATTACAATTTAACGATAATAATTGATTGGGTGGGTAGTAATAATTGAGTTAAATCAAGTTTTACGAGCTTGATAAGCACTAATCCAATGTAATTTAACTAATGATCCGAACAACACCAACGAACTACCGCCAGTCGCAACACTGGCGGTTCGACCTTCCATGATCTCATCGAGGGTACAACGGCAAAACTAACTATCGAGGGTCAAGCCGCATAGAATATATATGAAAATCAAATAAAGATATGCGGCTCTCACCTCTAGCAGTCTCGAATACATTGAACTTGACTGGAAATGTCGGCTACACAATTTCTATGCAGTCACGAACAGTAACTGTTTGGAGCTTTCGCCACATATACATATATAAGCATTACAATTTAACAATAATTGATTGCGCGGGTGGTGGTAACAATTAGTTAAATCAAGTTTGCGAGCTTGAAGTAAACACCAATCCCATTGTATTTAACCTGTCGTCGAACAACATAACAAAACTACCGCCAGTCGCAACGCACTGACGCGTTTCGACCTTCCATGATCATCATCAGGGTACGACGGCAAACTGACTATCGAGGATCAAACCGCATAGAATATATATGGAAATCAAATTAAGATATGCGGCTCTCACCTCTAGCAGTCTCGCATACATTGAACTTGACTGGAATTGTCGGCTACACAATTTCTATGCAGTCACGAACATTAACTGTTTGCAGCTTTCGCCACATATACATATATAAGCAATACAATTTAACAATAATTGATTGCGCGGGTGGTGGTAACAATTCTTTAAATCAAGTTTGCGAGCTTGAAGTAAACACCAATCCCATTGTATTTAACCAGTCGTCGAACAACATAACAAAACTACCGCCAGCCGCAACGCACTGACGCGTTTCGACCTTCCATGATCATCATCAGAGTACGACGGCAAACTGACTAGTGAGGATCAAACCGCATTGCATATATATGTAAATCAAAATTAGATATGCGGCTCTCACCTCTAATAGTCTCGCTATACATTGTACTTGACTGGAAATGACGGCTGCACAATTTTCTTTGAAGTCAACTGTTTTCAGCTTTCGCCACACACACACACACATATATATATATATATATATATATATATATATATATATATATAGACAATACAATTAAACAATAATTGATTGCGCGGATGGTGGTAACAATACTTTAAATCAAGTTTACGAGCTTATAATAAACACCAATCCCAATCGCCACTGATGAAAAGATGTACAGAATTATTAAAGGTAATTTTATATTTTAAGATAGGCCCTGTAATTGCAGATTTTGCGACAGCAACATTTTTTTTCTTGAAATCAATTTTTCATTTAACTTGTCGCACAACAGCAAAACTACCGTCTGTCGCACATATTGACTCGTTTCGACGGTCAACATCCATCATCAGAGAACGACGGAAAACCACCTTATAAAAATCGAACCTCAATTAATATAAAATGAGGTACAGAATAGATAGGCGTCTATCAATTGTAGTTGTCTGGAATACGTCGATTTCGGCCGCAACATGTCTTCGCAGTCACGAACTTCACATTTGTGCAGCATTCGCGGCGTGTATACAATTTTACAAATTTAAAAGCTATTGGTTGAGCAGATGGCGATAAATTTCCTCGAAATTAAATATACCAGCTACAGATAATCACAAATTCAATTTTATCTCACTAATGTGATTGGCGGTAGTTTAGCTATGACGTGCGATGTCTTTCGCCAATCTAAGACTTGCAAACTTGTTTCGAATAGTTGTTATCACCACTCTCGAAATCCGTAGTTATTTAAGGAAACCAGTTTTCTGACCAAATTTGTCTATTTTATTCATTTTATTCAATTAAAAGAAATATTTAAGGCATCGTGGTAAAATCTGAGTCTTTGAATGCTTGAACTGGGTGTTCCTTGTAAGACACTTGTTACCATAATTGATGGGTAGAGAAATATTTGGAAAAATGCCTCAGGCATGTGATATGTATAAGTAAAACTGCGTACATTCCGAATTCACACTTCATTGAGATTTTAATAATGCATGGCCTGTTTAAGAAAACGTAAACAAATCTCGAATGATACATGTCACATTCATGGATGTTGCATGTTTCGCAGCGCTGCAATAATATGTTTTTATACCGCCTTTAACTATTGTGACATAACATAAGACGGAGACAGGTGCGTAGAATAAAAAAATGTTAAATTACTTTATTATTAGCGTGCAGGGTATGTAAGCAAACATGTTTCATGTATATATATATATATATATATATATATATATATATATATATATATATATATATATATATAGTGTGTGTGAGAGAGAGAGTGTGTGTGGAGGTAATAAATTTTATGGTAGAACTGTGTGCGTGTGGATTGGTGCTAATATCAAGATCGCAACCTCATTTAAATAATTGCCATGAGTTCACCATCACATTTTGAAGTCTAATATAAGCGCACATAGATCTGTCTGTAATTGAGGAAGCACATTTTTCAAATATTCTGGTGTGAGAGTTGTATGAAATTTCTGAACATGAGTAGCGAAATGACTACTAGAAACATCAATTAAAAATCGTTCGAAACGATATACTACAAAATTTTCAATCGATAGGACTCGTGTGGAAAGATTCAGAGTTACGGAAACTATGGGAACCCGTTAAACAAAGAGAAATACACGTTGCGCATCCAGAAACGTAACAGAATAACAATTTTATTGACCGAAAAGTTCTGATCAAGGTCCTTAAATAATCATGAGCGGTATAGGAACAAAATATTTGTTAATTTCAAGAAAAAGAAGTTGAAAAGTATGTGCATATATTTTACAAAACCTATTTTAAATTCTAACTTATTTCTTCTATCGTAATCAGAAACACATACGCAAACACAGAGGTAGGGAGGGAGAGACCTTGGCATTAAACGCAGTGGGTAAAATACCAAAAAAAACAACACGTTTTTTCGTTGAATGTCCGCAGATTTTCTTCAATTCAAGCGTCTCTTGATT
>JAQBSW010013685.1:0-13329 GCA_029291075.1 Eudiplozoon nipponicum | reverse complement strand
AAATTTTCCTGAGGTAGCCCAGTTCTTCCTCAATCTTGTTTTCAGAGCAGATTTTCCTGATTCTGTTTGCTAGGTTGTTTACTAAGTTTCTATTATGGGATTTTGGCACACTGCTGTTGTAGTGGATGTATTTTCCGGTGAAAGTGGATTTTCTATGTTTGGCCAGTGTCAAATCTCCGTTTGCTTCTCGAGTGAGTTTGATGTCAAGGAACGGAAAACTGTCGTCTTTCTCTACCTCGAGAGTGAATTTGATGTCTGGATCGACTCCATTTGCTTGTTTGAGGATTTCGGAAGGGTCTGCTGCTTCTGAGATGAACGAAAAGATATCATCTAACATACCTTTTGTAGAGTGCGCACTGGTCAATTACACCTTTTAGGCTTGTTTTTTCCAGGTGATACATGTATACATCTGCCAGGAGGGGTGCGATGCAACTTCCCATAGCTACACCCTTGATCTGGCGGTAGTATATCCCTTCGAATGTAAATTGCACGTTTTCAGTACATGCTAATATGAGGTCTTTGATGGCATTGGTGTCTATAGGGAAGTCAAAACACTCATTTTTGATGAGGTCACACAAGATCTCCGTTTTCTTATCCAGTGGTATGTTTGTAAATAAGGATGAGACGTCAAGCGAGACCATTTTATTCTGTAGGATGTTCTTCCCCTTCAATTCATTTGCTAGTTCGAAGGAGTCCTTGATAGTGTTTGCGTTTATGCTGCTCCGTATTGGTTCAAGTAGTTTGCAGAGAAACTTGGCTGGTTTATGTTGTGGAGCGTTGATCATTGACATAATGGGCCGCATCGAAGGAGCTCCTGAGGCTGTCACGGCTTTGTGAGTTTTTGGTTTGCCGTACAATCTTGCGGTGTTTGTTCCGACTGGTTTTGCTTTTTGGATGTCTTCTGTGAGTTTTGATCTAATCTCGGAGTCAGCCGTCGATGTTAGCACATGTTTTTCCATCTTTTTCAAAATTGCATTAATTCTTGATTCGATGTTCGTTGAATCATCTTTCTGTTTGATGTCATGCTTAAATTTGGATGGATCATTTATTATATCCTTCATGGCCTTCTTGTAAGCGTCCGCCTCAAGTATAACAATTCCTGATCCTTTGTCGGGTGTGGCAAGTCGTACGGATTTATCTGATTGGAGTTTTCTAAGTTCGTCTATGTGCTGTTTTGTGATGATTTGGCTGCCTTTGAATTCCTTCTTGTATTGTTCTAGTGCGCTTACTATCTCAGCTTTGAGTCCTTGTCCGTTGAATGCATGTGGGGCGGTGTCTTTCGTTAAGTCATTGTAGAAATTTTCCGTTCCAGCCTGAATGTCAATAATGTCCCGTTCACTTAGATTTTTCTTGACTACGCAGAATTTTGCTCCTAAGGAGAGTAATTCTTTCTGGTGTTTTGACAAGATCACTTTTGAATAATTGTGAATAAAAGCGTCTGGGTTGGTAGGAAATTTTGATTGCGTAGGAAATTTGTCCAGGTCTCTCGTGAGGTTCTTGGTTTCTTTTTCCGCTGTTATATTCATCAGTGTTTCTATCTTCTTTGTGAAAGCGGTGTATTCGCCGTCATTCAGTCTTGCAATTCGACAACCCAGTGATTGAATGATGCTCTCAGCGTCTTGCAGTTTTGCTTGGTTGTCCTCGATACCATTAAGCAATAAGCGACTTATAAGTTTATTCGTCGGTTTTTGGTTATTTCTTCTGCATTGCTTGAGGAATCGTTTTGGCACAACATCTGATTCTAAACACGATTTGAAGAACTTAATCCTTTCTAGAAGTTTGGCACACGTACAGTTGGCTGCAATATAGGTGTTTAGTTCCTTACGGGTAAAAGGCTGACCCCGCTCTTTGATAATCTTTATGATATCCATGCCGTTTTAATTAACACAGTATCCTTATAATTCGGAAAACAACACATAAATAACAAAGTGGATAAAGGCCATTTATTTCGTGAATACTAAACATCTCTTATACAATCATACATATTTATACATTTTGGGTTGTCAATTGGTTATGCTATTGGTGACAAATCTGACTCGTTATTACTGCTGTTTCTTGTTTTGACTAGTTGGTGAGTGTGTATGCGTTTGTGTTTGTGTTGTGTATGCGTGTTTGCATGTAAAGGTCATTCTCGCAGTATTGCGAAGTGATGTCTGAGATCTTGTCATTATTGTTTTGGTATCTCGAGAGTTAGCCACTTGTGCAAATTGTTCACTGTTAAATGTATACAAGTGCTATTTTTCCCAGTATAGTTGATCGTTTCACCCCGCTGCGCAAGAGTGCTATTTTCGCTTGGTAACAACGCTAATGTTGATTGTCATGTTAAACGCTCACATTGTTTGGAGACTTCTGTCATCGTATGCGCCTCTGTTATTTCCACTTCACATTGTTGCCAATCCGATTGTACGTTTGTTGATTCTAGTCGAGGGCCTGTTGGTTCTTGGCTGGATACTAGTAGATTGTTGTTGAATTTTGTTATCCTTGGCCAGTCGATAAGGATATCATGTTGATGAAACTTTTGAATATTAAGGTCAGGTGCTTGTTGTTTTATGTAAAGGGCTTCGTAGATAAATAATAATTTTTCTGATTTTGCTTTATGTAGAATTGTGAAATTGGTCGAATTGACAGGGTGCCCCGTTGCCAATATATGATCGGAAATAGCTGATTTTCCTGACGGTGGCAAGCGTTTGTTAATCAATTTCTGTGGCAAATGTTGCTGGATTCTGCTTATCAATTGCTTCTTCGTACGTCCGATATATGTGCTACCGCACATACATGAGAATTTATAGACTATGAATGATTTGGAGAGAAGTGGCAATTGATCTTTGGCATCCAACCTCATGATTCTCTGTGTACTGAATGTCATATTAACTTTAACACTGGGAAAGTTGTCCTTAGTTATTCTATTCAGCCGCCGTGCAATTATTGAGGCTGGTATGTCGCCTCTAAATGGTAAGTTTTAGGAAAACCTGCTTGCCGGTGTCCTCTGTAGTACGAATCTGCCGTGGTCTGATGTTGACATCAATGATACCGCTCTGGGTAGTTGTTCATTAGCAAAATTTTCCTGAGGTAGCCCAGTTCTTCCTCAATCTTGTGTTCAGAGCAGATCTTCCTGATTCTGTTCGCTAGGTTGTTTACTAAGTTTCTTTTGTGGGATTTTGGCACACTACTGTTGTAATGAATGTATTGTCCGGTGAAAGTGGATTTTCTATGTATGGCCAGTGTCAAATCTCCGTTTGCTTCTCGAGTGAGTTTGATGTCAAGGAATGGGAAACTGTCGTCTTTCTCTACCTCGAGAGTGAATTTGATGTCTGGATCGACTCCATTTGCTTGTTTGAGGATTTCGGAGGGGTCTGCTGCTTCTGAGATGAACAACAAGATATCATCTACATACCTTTTGTAGAATGCGCACTGGTCAATTATACCTTTCAGACTCGTTTTTTCCAGGTGATACATGTATACATCTGCCAGGAGGGGTGCGATGCAGCTTCCCATAGCTACACCATTGATCTGGCGGTAGTATATACCTTCGAAGGTAAATTGCACGTTTTTAGTACATGCTAATATGAGGTCTTTGATGTCATTGGTGTCTATAGGGAAGTCAAAAATCTCATTTTTGATGAGATCACACAAGATCTCCGTTGTCTTATCCAGTGGTATGTTTGTAAATAAGGATGAGACGTCAAGCGAGACCATCTTATTCTGTAGGATGTTCTTCCCCTTCAGTTCATTTGCTAATTCGAAAGAGTCCTTGATAGTGTTAGTGTTTATGATGCTCCGTATTGGTTCAAGTAGTTTGCAGAGAAACTTGGCTGGTTTATGTTGTGGAGCGTTGATCATTGACATAATGGGCCGCATCGAAGGAGCTCCTGAGGCTGTCACGGCTTTGTGAGTTTTTGGTTTGCCGTACAATCTTGCGGTGTTTGTTCCGACTGGTTTTGCTTTTTGGATGTCTTCTGTGAGTTTTGATCTAATCTCGGAGTCAGCCATCGATGTTAGCACATGTTTTTCCATCTTTTTCAAAATTGTATTAATTCTTGATTCGATGTTCGTTGAATCATCTTTCTGTTTGATGTCATGCTTAAATTTGGATGGATCATTTATTATATCGTTCATGGCCTTCTTGTAAGCGTCCGCCTCAAGTATAACAATTCCTGATCCTTTGTCGGGTGTGGCAAGTCGTATGGATTTGTCTGATTGGAGTTTTCTAAGTTCGTCTATGTGCTGTTTTGTGATGATTTGGCTGCCTTTGAATTCCTTCTTGTATTGTTCTAGTGCGCTTACTATCTCAGCTTTCAGTCCTTGTCCATTGAATGCATGTGGGGCGGTGTCTTTCGTTAAGTCATTGTAGAAATTTTCCGTTCCAGCCTGAATGTCAATAATGTCCCGTTCACTTAGATTTTTCTTGACTACGCAGAATTTTGCTCCTAAGGAGAGTAATTCTTTCTGGTGTTTTGACAAGATCACTTTTGAATAATTGTGAATAAAAGCGTCTGGGTTGGTAGGAAATTTTGATTGCGTAGGAAATTTGTCCAGGTCTCTCGTGAGGTTCTTGGTTTCTTTTTCCGCTGTTATTTTCATCAGTGTTTCTATCTTCTTTGTGAAAGCGGTGTATTCGCCGTCGTTCAGTCTTGCAATTCGACAACCCAGTGATTGAATGATCGACTACCCAGAGCGCGTTCGATTGATGTCAACATTGACCACGGCAAATTCGTACTAGAGAGGTCATCGTCAGCAGGTTTTCCTCAACTTACGCATTTAGAGGCGACATACCAGCTCAATAATGCACGGCGGCTGAAGAACTTACTGACAACTTTCCCAGTGTTAAAGTAGTATGACATTCAGTACACAGAGAATCATGAGGTTGGATGCCAAAGATCAATTGCCAATTCTCTCAAATCATTCATAGTCTATAAATTCTCATGTATGTGCGGTAGCACATATATCGGACGTACGAAGAAGCAATTGATAAGCAGAATCCAGCAACATTTGCCACAGAAATTGATTAACAAAGGCTTGGCACCGTCAGGAAAATCAGCTATTTCCGATCATATATTGGCAACGGGGCACCCTGTCAATTCGACCAATTTCACAATTCTACATAAAGCAAAATCTGAAAAATTACTTTTTATCTACGAAGCGCTTTACATAAAACAACAAGCACCTGAACTTAACATTCAAAAGTTTCATCAACATGATATCCTTATCGACTGGCCAAGGATAACAAAATTCAACAACAATCTACTAGTATCCAGCCAAGAACCAACAGGCCCTCGACTAGAATCAACAAACGTACAATCGGATTGGCAACAAGG
Organism: Eudiplozoon nipponicum; assembly: GCA_029291075.1. Classification (NCBI taxonomy): domain Eukaryota; kingdom Metazoa; phylum Platyhelminthes; class Monogenea; order Mazocraeidea; family Diplozoidae; genus Eudiplozoon; species Eudiplozoon nipponicum. The sequence continues at coordinate 8,014 of JAQBSW010013685.1, read as the reverse complement.
TGAAGTTGAGATAACAGAGGCGCATACGATGACAGAAGTCTCCAAACAGTGTGAGCGTTTAACACGACAATCAACATTAGCGTTGTTACCAAGCGAAAATAGCACCCTTGCGCAGCGGGTGAAACGATTAACTATACTGGGAAAAATAGCACTTGTATAGATAACAGTGAACAATTTGCACAAATGGCTAACTCTCAAGTTATCAAAACAATCATGACAAGATCTCAGACATCACTTCGCAATACTGCGAGAATGACCTTTACATGCAAACACACATACACAACACAAACACAAACGCATACACACTCACCTACTAGTCAAAACAAGAAACAGCAGTAATAACGAGTCAGATTTGTCACCAATAACATAACCAATTGACAACCCAAAATGTATAAATATGTATGATTGTATAAGAGATGTTTAGTATTCACGAAATAAATGGCCTTTATCCACTTTGTTATTTGTGTTGTTTTCCTAATTATAAGAATACTGTGTTAATTAAAACGGCATGGACATCATAAAGATTATCAAAGAGCGGGGTCAGCCTTTTACCCGTAAGGAACTAAACACTTATATTGCAGCCAACTGTACGTGTGCCAAACTTCTAGAAAGGATTAAGTTCTTCAAATCGTGTTTAGAATCAGATGTTGTGCCAAAACGATTCCTCAAGCAATGCAGAAGAAATAACCAAAAACCGACGAATAAACTGATAAGTCGCTTATTGCTTAATGGTATCGAGGACAACCAATCAAAACTGCAAGACGCTGAGAGCATCATTCAATCACTGGGTTGTCGAATTGCAAGACTGAACGACGGCGAATACACCGCTTTCACAAAGAAGATAGAAACACTGATGAAAATAACAGCGGAAAAAGAAACCAAGAACCTCACGAGAGACCTGGATAAATTTCCTACGCAATCAAAATTTCCTACCAACCCAGACGCTTTTATTCACAATTATTCAAAAGTGATCTTGTCAAAACATCAGAAAGAATTACTCTCCTTAGGAGCAAAATTCTGCGTAGTCAAGAAAAATCTAAGTGAACGGGACATTATTGACATTCAGGCTGGAACGGAAAATTTCTACAATGACTTAACGAAAGACATCGCCCCACATGCATTCAATGGACAAGGACTGAAAGCTGAGATAGTAAGCGCACTAGAACAATACAAGAAGGAATTCAAAGGCAGCCAAATCATCACAAAACAGCACATAGACGAACTTAGAAAACTCCAATCAGACAAATCCATACGACTTGCCACACCCGACAAAGGATCAGGAATTGTTATACTTGAGGCGGACGCTTACAAGAAGGCCATGAACGATATAATAAATGATCCATCCAAATTTAAGCATGACATCAAACAGAAAGATGATTCAACGAACATCGAATCAAGAATTAATACAATTTTGAAAAAGATGGAAAAACATGTGCTAACATCGACGGCTGACTCCGAGATTAGATCAAAACTCACAGAAGACATCCAAAAAGCAAAACCAGTCGGAACAAACACCGCAAGATTGTACGGCAAACCAAAAACTCATAAAGCCGTGACAGCCTCAGGAGCTCCTTCGATGCGGCCCATTATGTCAATGATCAACGCTCCACAACATAAACCAGCCAAGTTTCTCTGCAAACTACTTGAACCAATACGGAGCATCATAAACACTAACACTATCAAGGACTCTTTCGAACTAGCAAATGAACTGAAGGGGAAGAACATCCTACAGAATAAGATGGTCTCGCTTGACGTCTCATCCTTATTTACAAACATACCACTGGATAAGACAACGGAGATCTTGTGTGATCTCATCAAAAATGAGTTTATTGACTTCCCTATAGACACCAATGACATCAAAGACCTCATATTAGCATGTACTAAAAACGTGCAATTTACTTTCGAAGGTATATACTACCGCCAGATCAATGGTGTAGCTATGGGAAGCTGCATCGCACCCCTCCTGGCAGATGTATACATGTATCACCTGGAAAAAACCAGTCTGAAAGGTATAATTGACCAGTGCGCATTCTACAAAAGGTATGTAGATGATATCTTGTTGTTCATCTCAGAAGCAGCAGACCCTTCCGAAATCCTCAAACAAGCAAATGGAGTCGATCCAGACATCAAATTCACTCTCGAAGTAGAGAAAGACGACAGTTTCCCATTCCTTGACATCAAACTCACTCGAGAAGCAAACGGAGATTTGACACTGGCCATACATAGAAAATCCACTTTCACTGGACAATACATTCATTACAACAGTAGTGTGCCAAAATCCCACAAAAGAAACTTAGTAAACAACCTAGCGAACAGAATCAGAAAGATCTGCTCTGAACACAAGATTGAGGAAGAACTGGGCTACCTCAGGAATATTCTGCTAATGAACAACTACCCAGAGCGGTTCATTGATGTCAACATTAGACCACGGCAAATTCGTACTAGAGAGGACACCGGCAAGCAGGTTTTCCTAAACTTACCATTTAGAGGCGACATACCAGCCTCAATAATTGCACGGCGGCTGAATAGAATAACTAAGGACAACTTTCCCAGTGTTAAAGTTAATATGACATTCAGTACACAGAGAATCATGAGGTTGGATGCCAAAGATCAATTGCCAATTCTCTCCAAATCATTCATAGTCTACAAATTCTCATGTATGTGCGGTAGCACATATATCGGACGTACGAAGAAGCAATTGATAAGCAGAATCCAGCAACATTTGCCACAGAAATTGATTAACAAAGGCTTGCCACCGTCAGGAAAATCAGCTATTTCCGATCATATATTGGCAACGGGGCACCCTGTCAATTCGACCAATTTCACAATTCTACATAAAGCAAAATCTGAAAAATTACTTTTTATCTACGAAGCGCTTTACATAAAACAACAAGCACCTGAACTTAACATTCAAAAGTTTCATCAACATGATATCCTTATCGACTGGCCAAGGATAACAAAATTCAACAACAATCTACTAGTATCCAGCCAAGAACCAACAGGCCCTCGACTAGAATCAACAAACGTACAATCGGATTGGCAACAAGGTGAGGTTGAGATAACAGAGGCGCATACGATGACAGAAGTCTCCAAACAGTGTGAGCGTTTAACACGACAATCAACATTAGCGTTGTTACCAAGCGAAAATAGCACCCTTGCGCAGCGGGGAGAAACGATTAACTATACTGGGAAAAATAGCACTTGTATAGATAACAGTGAACAATTTGCACAAATGGCTAACTCTCAAGTTATCAAAACAATCATGACAAGATCTCAGACATCACTTCGCAATACTGCGAGAATGACCTTTACATGCAAACACACATACACAACACAAACACAAACGCATACACACTCACCTACTAGTCAAAACCAGAAACAGCAGTAATAACGAGTCAGATTTGTCACCAATAACATAACCAATTGACAACCCAAAATGTATAAATATGTATGATTGTATAAGAGATGTTTAGTATTCACGAAATAAATGGCCTTTATCCACTTTGTTATTTGTGTTGTTTTCCTAATTATAAGAATACTGTGTTAATTAAAACGGCATGGACATCATAAAAATTTAGAATTCTAGAATATTTTCCATTTTAATGTAATCGTTATAGGTACATATTTGTTTATATTTTGCGGTATGTAGTTTTTTGGCAATGCGGTCGAAAATATTTTAAAGCATGCACCATTGAGTTAGTACATCTGCAGATTATAAAATATACATAGAATTTAGAATACTGATAGAATGTATACCGTTTCAATTGGGTTAATATTTGCAAATATGTTCAATGAAACCTTAATATACATAAACGAATTGGTCATCCATCAACTCGAGAGGAAATTAATGTTAGTTGCAGAGAACTAAAATATGTTGGTGTGACACACCCAGTAACAAATTATTTCAATTAAGAAGTAAACACCAATCCCATTGTATTTTACCAGTCGTCGAACAAAATATCAAAACTACCGCCAGCCACAACGCACTGACGCGTTTCGACCTTCCATGATCATCATCAGTGTATGATGGAAAACTTATTTTCGAGGATCAAACCGTAATGAATATATATGGAAATAAAATTTAGGTATGCGGCTCCCACCTCTAGAAGTCTCGCATACATTGAATTTGACTGGAAATGTCGGCTGCACAATTTCTACGCAGTCACGCACATACATCTTTTTGCAGCTTTCGCTAGATATATTTAGTTAATACAATTAAACAATCATTTCGATATATATGCATTGCGGTTTGATCCTCGATAGTCAATTTGAAGTCGTACTCTTGTGAATATCGTGGAAGGTCGAAAGGCGTCAGTGCGAATGGCGTTATTTTTTCTGTTTTCGAAGACATGTTAAATACAATGGGATTCGTGTTTACTTCAATCTCGCAAATTTGATTTTATTTATTCTGATATTGTTTTAAAATTTCTGTCGTCGAATGTGCTGTTGTTTTTTCTTCTTCAGATTGTGGCCAATCCGATCGAATGTTTGTTGAGTATAGACGAGTGGGCGTCCGGCCCTGTCTGGATGTTAGTAAATTGTTGTTGGGTTTTGTGAGTCGTGGCCAGACGATTAGAATAACATGCTGATGAGACTTTTGAATGTTTAGGCCAGGTGCTTGTTTTTATATAAGGTGCTCCATTTACATATATATACTAATTTTTCTGGTTTCGCTTTGTCTAGAATTCTGAAATTGGCCAAATTGAATGTGTGCCCCGTTTTCAATGTAGAATCGGAAATAGCTGATTTTCCTTAGGGTGAAAGTCTTTTTTAATCAATTCCTGCAATAAATGTCGCTAGATGCCGTTGATCAATTGCTTCTTCGCATGTCCAATGTATGTGCTGCCGCAGTTAAATGAGAATTTGTAGAATATGTATGATTTGGAGGCAATTGGAAATTGGTATTTGGCATCCAACATCATGATTCGCTGTGTTCTTAATGTGATATTAACTTCAAAATTGGGAAAACTCACATTTTTCACTTAACCACCGTGTGATAATGGAGGCCGATACGTCGCCTCTAAATGGAAAGTTTAGAAGTACCTGCTTGACGTTATTCATTCTAGTGCGAATTTGTCGTAATCTGATGTTGACATCGATAATCATCATCATCATCACCATCATCATCATTATCATGCACAGCCACACAAAACCAAAAAGTGACTAATTACCCGATTTGCGTTTTGACTAACGCAGCTTTCATTGTTCCAGTAGTTTTCTTTTGGTAAACAATGAAAGCTGCGTTAGTCAAAACGCAGATCAGGTAATTTGAATTAATCCGGGTTTGCAGAAGCAATCTTCATTCAAAATTGATTAATTATTGACTACAGCACCATCTGCCCCGATGCCAGTGGGCAAAGTTTCCTTCAGCAGTCGAAACATGCCCTGAGCGCCACATTAGAGTATAACTTTCTGATTCTGTTTGCTAGTTGTTAACTAATTTTCTATTTTTATTTTAACACATTGCTGTTGTATGGTTTTATTGTCCGGTGGAAGTGGCCAACGTCATATCAACATTTTATCCTCGAGTGAGTTGGGTGTCCAGGAAAGAAAAACTATCGTCTATCTCATCATCAAGGGTAAAATTGTGCAACCGACATTTCCAGTCAAGTACAATGTATGCATCACAAATAATAATTCCACTGTTTGCTAGGTTTTGAATGATAAAATACAAAAATCCATTGAACTATAGAGTTTCGGATAAAAGATTGAGAAACACCTGATGTCATGATTGGTGGAATCATAACTGAACTGTTCGCAGTCGTATAAAAACTGTGTAAGGCCAGCAAACTAACTAAATCCAATGTTTGAACCCGGAGACAAATAAATCCACCGCATGTTACCTTCGTATTGCGCGCGAGGGTGTATATTTATTAAGCAAAACCCTATAACTTACAATTTAAATTGCAGTACACGAAATCTCAATTAAAACTGCTTGAAACTAACAGAGATTGTTTCTAAAATCACAGTTAAGAGAAATATTGTGTAAAAACAATGTTAGATTATTTGACCTTAAAGCGAACTATATTTGTCTAAATTGAACATCCGTGGGTTGTATCGCGGAGCCGCGTGTTACATAATGAATAATAATCTTCTTAAACTATTTTCTTAATGTAGCATCTCGATATTGGGCTCAGTGATATAATCAACACCAACCATATTAATAATATCTAAAAGAGCGTTATTGTTAGATTGAGAAGAGGAAGGGGAAAGAAACCAGGCAGAATCGGAGATAAACTTACCTTCAGTAGCCCGATTTCGTTTATCCACTATGCATGCCTCAGCAGATAAGGCGATCCTTTTGTATATTGCGCGATTGCCGATGCATTATGTAATCTTTATAATTCGTAGTATTCACGGTTATAAGTGGACTGTAAAAGGTTGCACATTCCTATTGAGGATTGTTTGTATTCGGAGTTTTATTTCTCTTAGATAGTGTACCAACCACAGTTGATAAGCACAATCTGCCCAGATGCCCCTAGCCAGAGTTTTCTTCGGCAACCGAAACTTGCCCTTAGCGTGTAATACGCTTATTCTCATTCCGTCACCACATATTTAACAATAAAATTAAATGCGCAGTTAGACCAAATTTGAGGCTCACATGAAAAAGAATGATGGCTGTGTCTGTTTTAGACTCGACAAGGTTCGTGATAACAAATGCGTGCGCCACAACCAGTGCAAGCTCAATGCCTGTGCAGGCTTCTTCTGCTTGCATAAATCCTGCTGCAATTTGTTTATCCATAAGGTTTCGTATGTGGCTAGCTCCATTTTGTTTTTGCATTTAGTAATTACTTTGAATGCTACGTCTGGAGAACATACGTGTGATGTTTCGACGTCGTGTTGCGCAATTGCAGACGTGCATTCACCATTTGATTTAAAGATGGCGTTTATGTTACAATGTTCTCCCATTCGAGTAATTATTGAGAAAGAAATATTTATTGTAACTGACAAAATTTCTTTTTGTTTTTGCACATAGGAAGGGCACAATTAATTATATTACAACTCGCATTTCAAAAGAATCTTTCAGAAAACTGGATGAACTAGTGACGTTAAAGTGTAAAGTGCAAAGAACGTTATTGTGGAAAGAACATTATTATCAGTGTTTTAAACAATAACGGTTCCCAGGTGAGTTGGTGCGCAGTTTACGAAAGTCTAAACTACGAGTCAACCGAAGTAATCTTTGAAGGTTGGCGTATTCCAAAATTGGGCAGTTGGATAAAGATAAAGCAGTGCTTCAGGCAAGAATCGGGTGTGTATCTTGTGTATTAGATGAAATAAGTCTTTTTGCAAGAATGAAATTTCTGATGTTTTTTCCGCCAGCTATTAAGAAAGGTGAAACAAAAATTTTCAATAAATTGGAAAACGATATAAAACCTGGAGTTTTGTGTGATTTAATACCGACCGATTTTCATAAGCGTGTGCTTAACTTATCAAAAGTGCCAATCGATCAGCTAACAATAGAGACACTTTCGATGGACCAAAATTATGGAATACGTCCTTGTAATAAAAGCGATGTTGATTTTGAGGTAGCATTTGAATTGCCATTTGAACAAACAGCAGACATGGAACCTATCAATTTTGGTTATAAAAATTGGTTCAAGGCTAAATTAGTTGATCAGGATTCACATTTGAAATCGTCTAAATGCGTAGAACAGCATACTTTGACAAAGCAACATCTAAATGCGCTTAGAGGTATCAGCGGAAATTCAGACATCAAAATTTTACTCGCTGATAAAAGCAAGAGCGTTGTTATAACGGAAAAATCTGAATACCTACATTAAATGGAAAACGTGTTAAAGGACAATACAAAATTCACGCGTCTAGACGATAAATCAGATGAAATAGAAAAAGTGGAGCGCAAAGTAATAAATGAAATTAAGATCTTGATAGATGCTGGGTTTTTTATGAGGCCACTTCTCAGAAGCTCAAACCAGTTGGATTATCTATGCCAACAATTTATTGATTACCAAAAACATACAAAAAAGATTGTTCTATAAGGCCAATTTTATCAATT
>JAQBSW010013684.1:0-13332 GCA_029291075.1 Eudiplozoon nipponicum | reverse complement strand
TAGGGATCGCAGTATTAAGTCCAAGATTAAGGATTTGTTTTTGGTCTTCCTTGAGATCCATTCTCGATAAATTAACTAAACGTTTGGACATGACCTCTTCAATTCTCGTATTTCTCAAAGGGCAATTAATTCCCAATATTGCTAATTTTTTTTCATGCCTTTGTCTAATTTTTTTAATTTCATTATCCCTCGTTTTGTCTGTGAAATCTTCAATATGTTTGAAATCCAACATACCTAATCTCGCCAGTAATATGGACCTTATTTTTGTCTTCTCTCTAATCAGTTCAAATTTACGTTTGTTTAGTTTCTTAATCGATATTTTTATTAAATGTAAACAAAGCTCATGCTTAAGAGATGAGATGAGGTATAGGTGAGGTAATGATTGGTCTACTAATTATAACAAGTTATATATTGAGTTTAGTTACTGAGACAAATCCTATGATTAAAATAGTGTTGAGTCAAATATATATAAATAGAATGGTTTTGGAACGAGGTTACCACATTTGCTTAAATCTGCTATTGTGATCAGTGTTGTGTTGCCTGATGATGGTGCTGGAAAGTAGGCACCGAAACGTCGCCAGTAAACAAAGATATGATAGAACCGCATTTCCAATTGAAGTAAAAATGAGTCAACCCGATCAAAGACAAAACAAAATTGGAAATAGTGACAAATCGGATCTTTGTGTAACTGCCCGTGTACAGCTACTACCCGCGTACGCAAAACGCGGCATTGATAATCCATTCTTTATGTTTAGAATTTCCCCATCTACGTCCAGCTACTCTAATACGCCCATCATATCATCCAAAACAGAATAAAATAGAGGACTCTTTTCAATTAAACTATTCAACATGATGCTACTATAAGTAGTATAACATATTATATGTATAATGAACAATTTTTTTGCGGATGTTAATTTCTTATTTATTAATTTGTAAACTTGATCAAAATATTTGGCAGAGAGCATTGCTACAATGATAGAAAAGTTGCATATCAATATATGTGAATGTGCAGTTTTTCTATTTTTTTAAGTGTTTGAATAGATAATGCGACTTAATTAAATAAATTACTTTCGTTCGCAAACAAGGATTAATCGTTTACTAGATAAGAAACAAAATTAAAACATGAATATTAGGCAATTGAGTTTTGAGGTTATAGTTTGATGGATATTAAATAGTGAAAACTCGAAAGCTAATTGGAATAACGCAGTTTTGTGTGTAAAAACCAATATTTTTAAAATTCATCATCATCATCATCATGTATAGCAATACATAAGCCTAAAATGACAAATGTTTCACTGTCATATAGCCATAAGTCTTTCATGGTTGTGAGTGGACTGTAAACGAACATTTGCCGAACTTTCCAGTGAGGATATTTTGTACTCGGAGTTTTCCCTCTTTTAAATTGATTGCCAACCAAGGCTGATGAGCACTATCCGCCTAGATGCCAGTGGCCAAAGATTCTATCAGCGGACTTAACTTACCCTTCACGTCTACCACGTTTGCTCTCATTCCATCGAACACATTTAACAACGCGGTTAGACTACACTCGAGGCTTCACATGGAAGGGGATTATGGCAGTGTTTCCTTAGACACGGAAAAGTTCATACTACCATTCCCGTAGTATGTAATTGGAAATGACGAAAGTCAGAAAAGCTCGGCTATTTCAAAATTTGAAGAGAAAAAATCTTCTAATAAACGATTCGCCAAACTTTCACCAATTCTATGGAAATGTGGTACATATTTCACAATCAAAATTCCATACGAAAGCATACAGTACTAAAAGTGTGCTGACTTATTTTACGTCAACCATTTTAGAAGGCCTTGTTAGAAATTAAGAATGCCCAGAAACTGTTGAGGATTTGAATAATATTGGATCATCGTTGTACAAATCTAGTAAACTAGTTTTCATAACGCGTAACATAACCATTCCTGTTCGAATTAATGCATATACACCCTCTAATCTACGTTGGATAATCAAAGGTAGCAGATAAATTTGAAATACTTGAATGAAATAAAAATACTAGAACACGCATTTATAATCGTGTCCATACTTTACTCCGTTGTGATTTATCTCCAGCAGAGCAATTTCAAATTGGAATTTTCAATTTAATTTCGCTGGAAGATGTCAGCTCCATATAGTACATTCGAAAACACGTCTGTGGTAGGCAGACATTCCTTCGGATAGACAGAATTTAGACCAAAATTTATTATATATTGTTGTTCTTTATTTAAATTTTTTTGGAATATAAATGTAGCACTCAATTCGACAAAATATCAAAATCTCTCGAATTGAGGATTTTATCTGAAAATGTTCTTTGTATTTTATGCCTGGTTGTAATCATATTCCTTTCATAAATATAAGAGATGTCAGAACAGTAATTTTGATGTTAATCTTGTGCAAAATTCAGGTTTCATTTCATTGCTAGCGCCATCGAATTCAATTTTAATCAAAAAGTTTCAAATTACGGAACAAACTTCCATTTTAGACAAATTCTAAAGAATAATATATAAGATACTTGCCTTATTTGTTGCTTATTATCATACCCATTCCTAAATTTCCTCTCAATGTTTTTCCCAAATAAGTGTTATGAAGATATTCAATTTCATTTCAATGGTGATATTTTCGCGTAAGTCGAAGTAGTGGCGATGAGCAGTTTGTTAGTGCGTCTATCCAATAAAATAGAAACCACGACCACTTAATCAAGAGGGCTGTCATACGCTTCTAATGTAAGTTGTTGTTACCTTCATCAATTAAAAGGACAATATAGGATCAAATGGATTTTTTAAATAATTTACAACATTGACTAATATATTCCTGTTGTCTGCGAAAACGAATCAATTAGTTGAACGCACCGACCTTTCTCTACGTAATTTTATTTGAGGTTAAAAGTGGTGTCCTTAATGAAAATTTACCGAAGGCGGAAATGGAAGAGACAATACATCCATTTCAACAGCGCTGTCACTGTTTCCCAACAAGTAAATTTGATTTGCAAATATTAAACGAAATAAAGATAAAATAGCTGGAAGGTTTATGAAATAGGTGAGCACAACATTTGCAAAATTTAAACTCCAGTTCGGGCGGATTTAACGATGTTTTCTAAAGCGAATTTTAAAATGCGATGGAAACTTTTCAAGCTGCTATTTGCATTATCTATAATCCTCAGCTAAATATACAACATGAACATGCGTGTATCTGGTTTCCTCTTCGGTGTTGTAACACCTATGCATTTCTTTTCCTCTTATTCCCTGTTTTTGTTTTCTCCACATGGTAACAGCGCAGGTGTGGATTGAAGTGTTGAATGCTCATATTGCTTCGAAATTTCTGTCTCTATATGTGAAAGAGATAAATCAGCTGCACATACGAAGACAAAAATGTGGAAACAATATGAGCATTCAACACTGCAATCCGCACCTGCTCTGTTACCAAGTTGAGAAAACGCAAAAACTGAACAACGGGAAACGAAAGACTGCCCTCGGAAAAATAACAGTCATACACGTAACAGCCAACAATGCGAACAGCTCGTTAATTCTCAAGCTATCAATACTAGAATGACAAGATCTCATAAAACACTTTTCAATACAGCGAGAAACACCTTTATATGTAAACAGGCACACAAACAGACACAAAAGCATACACACTTATTAATCAGCCCAAACAACAACAAGAAGTAAAACCAAGTTAGATTTGTTGCTACCCACATAATCAAATGAAAACCAAGAATGTATATAAATGAAAGATTGTAAAGTGAAGTTTAGTTTTCTCCAAATAAATGACCATTTATCATTTTGTTATTATTGTGTTTTTATCTTCATAATTAGAAATATAATGTCTAATATATATATATATACTAACAAGAAAAAATTGTATAAAGTAGCAAAGAAATTAGTTTATTTGACCGATTTCGCCCATCTTAGTAACTCATTACGTACAGTGCAAAATTTGATACGACGGGAAGTTGAACCGGGCATCATATGCGTCATGAGGAACCTAATTAGGAACTCTTATAACTTGTAGATTTTACAAGTCACCGCCTTTAATCTAATTGTACCGCATACACAATGCGAAATTGCGAAGATCAACTGATTTGAAATGTAATGACAGGATTTCAGATGATATATATTCTTTGTCAATATAACCCAAACATAGCAACGGCAATTAAACCAGTAAGTATGTATTAGGTGTTGCGAACCTAGTAACAAATTAGTTCAGTTGTGACCAGAAGGATAAACCAAAGGCAGCATGAACGGAAAGTATAATCTTATGCACATTCGTTTCGTGCTTACTGGCAACTCATCAGTAGGAGCCGGTATTACGCCCTTTAACAAATATATATTTGGTCGAAGAATGTGGAATAATAGGACGGTACCAAATAAATAGTGGTTAAAGGGCGTAATACCGGCTCCTACTGATGAGTCGCCAGTAAGCACGAAACGAATGTGCATGAGGTTATACTTTCCGTTCATGCTGCCTTTGGTTTATCCTTCTGGTCACAACTGAACTAATTTGTTACTAGGTTTGCAATACCTAATAAATACTTGCATATATATTTGTTCTTCGCAACAAACAGTATTTGATTAAACCAGTAGACGGTTTCTAATCTTATTAGCTAGGTTGGGGCTAAGAAGACACCAAAGCACAAGTATCCTTGTACGAATTTTATGCGCTGCAAATATAGAGAAGTAATTTAAAATCAAGTTTGCGAGCTTGAAGTAAACACCAATCCCATTGTATTTAAAGAGTCGTAGAACAACATAACAAAACTAACGCTAGTCACAACGCACTGACGCGTTTGGACCTTCCATGATCATCATCAGAGTACGATGGCAAATTGACTATCAATGCGGTTTGATCCTCGATATTCAGTTTGCCATCGTACTCTGCTGATGATCATAGAAGGTCGAAACGCGTTAGTGCGTTGATGCTGGCGGTAATTTTGTTATGTTGTTCGACGATTGTTGAAATACAATGAGATTGATGTTTTGCAGGAAATCGCACTGCAGTGAGCGTTATAGAATCTGCATTCATAGGTACTGGTTATTACACTTTCTGTCGATTTGAAGAAGTATAAACCTCGTACGACAGTATTCTGGTTCGCTAGAGGATCCGAATCACTTTTCGTTACAACGTTCAACAGACGTCAATTGCAATTAACCCACTATTAACCCGGTTCAGGTTTGGGATCTGCGACTATTAGAGATGCCAATTTGGAATTTAAGCACCTACAAATTTGTTCTGCGCTTAACTGCCTAAATTGTACATTAGAAACTTTTGTTTAGGATGTGATAATGGTTGTCCCTTTGGTTAAAATGGAAGTGGATCTACAAACTCGATTTGGTGTTCTATGCCTGTCTTCAAACTATTCTTTTAAGAATTAAAGGTAGAATCACGACCAGGTGTTTCTCGATGACATCCATCAAGTCTTCGCAGACGACGGGTCTGGGTAGTCTCACTGATCTAATTACTGAGATTTCAATCTAAGCAAAGGTCACTATCCCAGTTCTTTATGGAATGTTCCTAGATTTGGAAGTTAAAATAAGCTTAAATAGATACAACAACTCACGCAATGGTGCTATCCTTCATACTAGTGACTAGAAACTTCCGCATGAAAGGCGATTTCTGCCCCAATGTCATTGATAATTCATGAACCCTCTTAACAACAATTGCAATTCCTTTTGCAATCCATAGTTGATTATCGAATGTGGGGCTACCAATTTACACCACATCGGATCGAACTATGCACCAAATGCACCACCCGCGTGGTCCTTGAACAACCTCACGCGATTCGCCTCCTCGAAATTTGAAGGCATTCCTTTGACACCGTGAATTTTCCCTACATCTGTTGAAAATTTCCATCTTGGGTATCAACTCACTTCCCAGCGGAGGGTACTTATATAATTCTTTTAGGTCAAGAGTCTGAGATATGTCTGAGATGCTTCTCAAGGCGCGAATCTGCTGTTACTGTATACAACTTAGATTCGTCCTGGTGATACATTTTATCCAACCCTTAAAGTTTTTTTAATCACTCTAGTTCCAATGTATCATAAACATCTAGGATGGCCACTAATGTGGCGAGCAATTTTGCTACAAAAATACTGTTGACAACTTCTTGAGAAATATCAAACCCGATTAATTTCGAAACTAGTCTTTCATGAAATTCCGATGGGAGTTGATTTACCATTTTTCCTCGCCTGATAAAATGCATTTACGGGTACAGTCTCCATATGAAATAGCCGAAAGGCCGAGTTAAACATTTCTGTACGGCTGGCTTTTTTGGATTTTAAATAAAATTTTGAATTGTCGATCCAATTAGAACGGTTGTCTGGTCTGTACATGAAAAGCTTGACATTGCTATTCTTGGAATTTCGGCTAACGAGATCATCTAGAGCAAATCATTTCGCTTAACCTATCCAAGCATGGACGCCATCTTTTGTAGAACGCCTTTGGTCACTACCATAAGGTATCCTCTGAGATACCAGGCTCAAATAATACATATATACGGTGTGATCATCTAAATTGGAACAATTAAATCTTTCAGAAATATCTCTTAAAGAACATTTCTGAAGTCCTTCTATTAATTGCTCCGTATCATGAACACTTTCATAGTTGGCCAAATTGTTATGACTATAAGTGTGCTAACCGTTTAACTGAATACCGCAGATGACAGAACATATTTATGGACACCTGAAACGAATTCGCGATTCTCACGAAACATATAATTATGAATAATAATTTCGCTGTAAACTTCAATACCTAATTATCAGGTTCAATCGAGAACCACGCAGCGAAAACCTACCACGCAACTCAAACGCTCAACAAGACACAATTATATATTCGACAGGCACAAGTCAAAATCTACAATAATGTGTGCAAAGAAAAAGTCCAAAATATTTCAAATATTTTGTTAAATACAAACTATTGTTTAATGAAACCAGTGATAACATCAATTGTTAAAAAATAAAATTTGTTTTATTTTTATATCAGTAGTTTTATTAATCTACAAAAAATTTATATAGCAGCACATAAAAATAAATAGAGAAAAAATATCTACTGCAATGTGCAGTAATATATGCCATGCCCATTTACTTAATTCTTCTAAAAAATTTGCGCTGTTGCCTCTGCTTCATCTCTCCCAGTCTGATTTTTCACCTCATTCGTCTAAAACAGTTCTAAGCGCTGCAAAACACGTGCATATTTTTCCAGAAACGTTTGCATTCCTTCCTCTTCGTCCGATAGATTGACCTCATCATGCTCCAAATATTTGTTTAACAGTTTGAAATAATCTGCGTGGATTTCCTCTAGGAATTGCAGAGCTGCTTTTCTCTTTGTATGACTTATCTCTTTGTTAGCCGACAGTATTTCTAATTGCTCAACAGTTTTTTGATAACTTTCTTCAAATCTTTGCACAGTTGCTTCTCTCTCAGCGTTTTTTATGTTTAGATGCGCCAAATTTTTCCACAACCCTTCGATTGCATTTGCATAATTTTCCACCAACTGTTGCTCTGGTTTATCACTGTAAGACCTATTTACTTCTTCATGATACAAAACCAGTTGTTGTTTCTTTATTTGTTTGTTGGCCCTTCTTCCACCCTCTCTGACATACATTTTCGCATTTAGTTTCGCCTGCAGTCTAGCTGCAAACTGCCTTCTCGATTTGACGCCAAACTTTCCTTTACCTGCAGCTGTTGTACCCATATTGGTTTTGTAGCAAGACACGCTAAATATTGCTGATAATCTCCTTTTAGAAGTAGATTTATATGTCACAGTATGTGCAAATGTACCACAAAGTGATTAACCAGGCAAAGTAAAGTTTGTTATAACAATTTTGTTTACATTAAACAAATACTCATATTTTATTTGAGCAACAGTTGTACAACATTAGTCACTGTTTGTTCAAAGGACTTCGGGATTTTAAAATTATTGTTAAATACTGTTTGTTGCGAAGACCTAATATATATGCAAGTATGTATTAGGTTTTGCGAACCTAGTAACAAATTAGTTCAGTTGTGACCAGAAGGATAAACCAAAGGCAGCATGAACGGAAAGTATAATCTCATGCACATTCGTTTCGTGCTTACTGGCGACTCATCAGTAGGAGCCGGTATTACGCCCTTTAACCACTATATATTTGGTAGAAGAATGTGGAATAATAGGACGGTACAATCTCCTAGACGAATGTGTAAACCTGTAATAGTGAAGCTAACATAATCTAAAGTCAACGACAATACGACTTCAATGCTAACTCACACTATATAATATATATACGAGTCTGTAAAGGATACTAACACTATGGCCATTGTGTTAGTAACTGATACCTTTTTTGAAATCGATGAGTACCGGATACTAACACTATGGTTTCCGAGTCGGTACATGATACCAAACTGATGGATATAAATTTATGCTAAAGTTCACCCAAAATGAGAATTACAACAATTTCCGAACACCTGTTACTCCAGTTAAACCATACACTCTGGCCTTCATCGATATCAGTTATCACATTTCGCGGTAAGCATGACATCATTCAATTCAATATATTACAGTTAAATACTGTTTGTTGCGAAGAACTAATATATATGCAAGTATGTATTAGGTTTTGCGAACCTAGTAACAAATTAGTTCAGTTGTGACCAGAAGGATAAACCAAAGGCAGCATGAACGGAAAGTATAATCTCATGCACATTCGTTTCGTGCTTACTGGCGACTCATCAGTAGGAGCCGGTATTACGCCCTTTAACCACTATATATTTGGTAGAAGAATGTGGAAAATAGGACGGTACAATCTCCTAGACGAATGTGTAAACCTGTAATAGTGAAGCTAACATAATCTGAAGTCAACGACAATACGACTTCAATGCTAACTCACACTATATAATATATATACGGAGTCTGTAAAGGATACTAACACTATGGCCATTGTGTTAGTAACTGATACCTTTTTTGAAATCGATGAGTACCGGATACTAACACTATGGTTTCCGAGTCGGTACATGATACCAAACTGATGGATATAAATTTATGCTAAAGTTCACCCAAAATGAGAATTACAACAATTTCCGAACACCTGTTACTCCAGTTAAACCATACACTCTGGCCTTCATCGATATCAGTTATCACATTTCGCGGTAAGCATGACATCATTCAATTCAATATATTACAGTTAAATACTGTTTGTTGCGAAGAACTAATATATATGCAAGTATGTATTAGGTTTTGCGAACCTAGTAACAAATTAGTTCAGTTGTGACCAGAAGGATAAACCAAAGGCAGCATGAACGGAAAGTATAATCTCATGCACATTCGTTTCGTGCTTACTGGCGACTCATCAGTAGGAGCCGGTATTACGCCCTTTAACCACTATATATTTGGTAGAAGAATGTGTACCGTCCTATTATTCCACATTCTTCTACCAAATATATAGTGGTTAGAGGGCGTAATACCGGCTCCTACTGATGAGTCGCCAGTAAGCACGAAACGAATGTGCATGAGATTATACTTTCCGTTCATGCTGCCTTTGGTTTATCCTTCTGGTCACAACTGAACTAATTTGTTACTAGGTTCGCAAAACCTAATACATACTTGCATACTTTTGAAACTTTCTCGTCAGACTTTCGCAAGCCAACTTTTTTTATGTAGTTCCTTATTTATAATAAGAATATTACGATTTAATTGATTTACTTAACTCCCTCTCTCCAGGACTTTGAACACAAAGTAGTTTATTAAGGATCCACCACAACACTTAGATACATAAATCATATTAAATAGCTACTTGTATATACAAATATATATATATATATTATTTTATGGATGTATGTCTGCAAATGTTTCAGATGAGCTGAGATTTATATATTATATTGGTTATTTTCACAAGGACGTTAATTGTATAGATATGTTGAAATTAACGAATAATTTCGTAACTGTACATGTGCAGCGTATAAAAAGTAATAAAGCAATATAGAATAATATATATTAATTTATTTATACAGTTACATACGTCTTGACCATTTGCAAAAATATTCCTCGGTTATCTACATTGTTGCATCTCCGACAGTTTCACATAAATAGAAAACGCCCAAGAGATTGGAAATCTGGTGGATGTGTGATTAAATACAGTATTATTGGTGTTTATTTCAATATCGCAATCGTGATTTTTTTAAATTTTACCGCCACCCGAAAAATCAACGATTTTTTAATAGTATTATCTATATTTATGTGGCAAAATTTCAAAAAGTTCGCGACTGCATAGAAATTATGCAGCTGACTTTTCCAGTCAAGTACAATATACCCAAGACTAGTAGATGTGAGAGCTGCATATCTAACTTTGAGTTGAATATAACTTCAAATCGCATGTTTTATCCAGCAGGGGTAGAATAATACATAGAGTCTCAGATATCAAAGCAAATAATGCAATATTTATTTTATTCTGACAAAATGTATATAGAAATTATCATGCGAAAATGGCGAAATAGTTTGTGTTCTTTCCTAATAAAATGTCGTATTCAGTTCAACTCTCGCTGGAAATATATATACGTGTAAACGTGCAAAATATTTATTTGAATAACAATCTCCACTTGTTATCCAAAGATATTTGCCTTTTTAATTCTATGCAGATCTTGTTCTTTTCTTTTCAGGGAACGGTGCAACCAGGGAAGATTGTTTCTTCTATTTCAAAATGCGGGAATTTGCTTTGTCCAAAATCGTCTCTTTTTATTTCTCCAAATTGTTTTTATTTATATACCATCTGCCGGCTTGCTAAGAAGACCAAATTAATTGCGTTTCGCCAGTGGCACAAACATAGTTAAACTATTTCCAGTTTACTTCTGGCTTTGTGGATCTTTCTCTACCATTTCCAGGATCTGTTAATTATCTTAATGTGGAGGTGAGAGAGTTCGCTTTAAGATATCACAGAGAACACAATTTATTTATCTGGTCGCCGCACCTACGAACTTCTAACGATGAACTGGCTTCAAATGTGATAGGAATGTATGGTCAAACCTGTATCATGTAAAAGATACATCTGTCAAAATGCGGAGTGCATTTCTACTAAAAATGCACTAAAGTTTAACAAATTGCAAGATGTAAATTCGTATGTCTCTTTTTCAATTGGTCTCGTCAAATTTTGTCAAACCTAAGCGTGAGAGCATGATGTTGTAAAGAGTATCTGAATAACTTTCACAATTAATCTGTTTTTCCTCACACGACTTACTAACAATGTAACTTTCTTTGTCAGGAGGAATTCCACGAGAAGGCATTCTACTAGTGAGCGCCTTCCTAGTGATGCTTCATTGTATGCCTTTGTTTTATGAAGCCAACTGCTCTAAAAAAGGTAATACCATACTGTGTAAGAATAGATTATTGTTCTAATTGTCTAAGTACCCTCCTTTTATATACAGTATCTCATCGAGTGCGAATAAGTTACCTTTGTTATTTGCAAATCATTAGATTTATAAGAAATTATTTCGAGTATGAAATTAATTGTGTGTCACAGACTAGTATTCATGGAACCTGCAGTTCAATCCTTTAATTTCTTAAATGAGTTATTAAAGATCAAATAAAATTTTAATAACTAAAAATATTGTCGTATTCATTGTTAAACACTATTTATGCCAAAACAGGCAATTACAAAAAATCTAAAAACCATCGCGAACTAGGAATGAAACTTACTTATATGAATATATCGCATCAGCAAAAGATAGAATATATGCTGTGAAATGCACAAAAATACTCACATCCATAAAATGAAATTTCATAGCTTAAGATAAACACCGATCTCAGTGTATTTAACTAGCAGCTCAATTTAGCAAAAGTACCGTCCGTGGAAAATAATTAACAGTACGAGAAGAATTCCCAATAAGTACGAAACTGGTCTACTGGATGAATTGCCTTTTCTACACAATACAAATTTCAAGCTATACATACAAATATATGCTAATAATGGGATTGGCGTTTATACCAAGATCGAAACCTAGGTTTAAATAATTTTAATCATCGCCCGCGAAATCAATGTTCGTTTATAAATGTTCAATTCAATAGCACACCACGAAGTAGCGTGGTATCTGTTCTAAAATGACAGATTAGAGGTGGTTAGTTGGAACTTCAGGTCAAAAGGAATGCCACATAGGCTCCACATAAAGGAAAGTCTAACCACGAAATTTTAGTTAGTATATAAATGAAAATTGTGTACAGCGTCGGGCAGTGTGGTTAAGTGGTTAGAATGCATTCCAAATCAGACGTACCCAGTTTCTAGCCCTGGCTGCGGTAAATTCTTGACAGTACGTAAAGTGTTCTTACTAAGACTAAACCGGTCTACTGGATGAATTTGTTTTCTAAATTATGCTAGGCTTAGTTAATACTGACAAATATAACGGCATAATGAGTCTGGTGTTTACATCAAGATATAAAATTTATTTAAATGAAACATTCAGATGTCATGATATAACAAAACTTCTCTTCTAAAGTTTTTGTCTGTAAGATACATTGATAGCAGGTTCTTACTTGTGAAATCTTTCTATAATTATCTTTATTTATTAGTATATCACATGATTGAGATTTGGCTAGTCGGCGATCGATTATACCAACATATTTCTCATCTACTATTCATATTTTGTATTGCACAATTGTACAGAACTAGAGCTAATTGAATCACTCGCTGAATGTAATCTTAATCCTCGTTTGTTTTAATGGAAATTATTGTTAAATGTTATCGAAGTTGTGATTTATTTACGCTAATCGACGGATATAAAGCTGTAAACAATTGTTACTTTGTTGCCATTCTCAGTTTACAACCTCTACATTCCATCAGCTACCTTTTATTTATCAATGCTCATCTATAATAATGAAACTACCTTTCAATAGACATCTTGAAATAACACTACACTAAAATTTACGCAATTATACAAAAAAACCCGACTATCATTCAAATTGAAATGCAACGCAGTTGATTGATCTGCTTTACCGCTTTTGTGAAAAAATGAACTATACCTTTAATTACTATAGTGTTAAATACTATGAATAAATATAAATGCACCTTTTCACTACAAGTATCCTTTCACACAATAAGCACAATAGGAAAGCCTTTAAACGCCCCCGCATGCCTACGAGCTGATGAGTGTATATTAGGAAAAATTAATTGACATTCATAATTAACATCCAATAAATTACTTGTAATCTATGAAATGCAGCAAGGTTGCGGTTCGAATAATAACCACTACGTTGAGCAGTTGGCTGTAGCGCATGAGCAGGGCCTTGTCGAGCTGCCAAAAGGTAATGTCCTTGTTGTTTACTTTGTGCTATTGTAACGTCCATGGGTTTAGAGCAAACCACCGCTCCATTCACTT